>OU342745.1:91651249-91808089 GCA_910589775.1 Avena eriantha | reverse complement strand
AACCACCCATGGATCCACCAGTGTCATTGCATGTCTGCTCTTTTCATTAACCATAGTGAGAGTCATTGCATGTGTGATCCTCTCATAGAACACACATGGATCCACCAGTGTCATTGGATGTGTGTTCTTCTCATGAACCACAGGTACAATCATTGGATGTGTGTTCTTTCCATGAACCACAGCTAGAGTCCTTGTATGTCTGTTCTGTTCACAAACCACATAAGGATACACCAGTGTCATTGCATGTGTGTTCTTCTCATGAACCACAGCTAGAGTCATTGCATGTGTGTTCTTCTCACAAACCATATCATGAACCACACCTAGTGTCATTGCATGTGTGTTCTTCTCATTAAACACACATTGATCCACTAGTGTCATTGCATGTCTGCTCTTTTCATTAACCATAGCAAGAGTCGTTGCATGTCTGTTCTTTTCACAAACCACATATCACCAGTGGCATTGTATGTGTGTTCTTCTCAGAGACCACACATGGATCCACCAGTGTCATTGCATGTATGTTCTTCTCACAAGCCACATATGGATCCACCAGTGTCATTGCATGTGTGTTCTTTTCACAGACCACATATCACTAGTGTCATTGCATGTGTGTTCTTATCACAAACCATGTAAGGATCCACCGGTGTCATTGGATGTGTGTTCCTCTCATAGACCACACATGGATCCATCGGTGTCATTGCATCTCTACTCTTTTCATGAACCACATCTAGAGTAATTGCATGTGTGTTCTTCCCACAGACCACACATGGATCCACTAGTGTCATTGCATGTGTGTTCTTCTCACAAACCACATATGGATCCAGCAGTGTCATTGGATGTGTGTTCCTCCTACAGACCACACATGGATCCACCGGTGTCATTGCATGTCTGCTCTTTTCATGAACCATAGTTAGAGTCATTGCATGTGTGATCCTCTCATAGACCACACATGGATCCACCAGTGTCATTGGATGTGTGTTCTTCTCATGAACCACAGCTAGAGTCATTGGATGTGTGTTTTGTCCATGAACCACAGCTAGAGTCCTTGCATGTGTGTTCTTCTCACAAACCACATAAGGATACACCAGTGTCATTGCATGTGTGTTCTTCTCATGAACCACAGCTAGAGTCATTGCATTTGTGTTCTTCTCACAAACCATAACATGAACCACACCCAGTGTCATTGCATGTGTGTTCTTCTCATTAACCACACATGGATCCACCAATGTCATGGCATGTCTGCTCTTTTGATTAACCATAGTTAGAGTCATTACATGTCTGTTCTTTTCACAAACCACATATCACTAGTGTCATTGCATGTGTGTTCTTCTCATAGACCACACATGGATTCACCAGTGTCATTGCATGTGTGTCCTTCTCACAAACCACATATGGATCCACCAGTGTCATTGCATGTGCGTTCTTTTCACAGACCACATATCACCAGTATCATTCCATGTGTGTTCTTCTCACAAACCACGTAAGGATCCACCGGTATCATTGGATGTGTGACCCTCTCATAGACCACACATGGATCCATCGGTGTCATTGCATGTCTGCCCTTTTCATGAACCACATCTAGAGTCATTGCATGTGTGTTCTTCCCATAGACCACACATGGATCCACCAGTGTGATTGCATGTGTGTTATTCTCACAAACCACATATGGATCTAGCAGTGTCATTCGATGTGTGTTCCTCCAACAGACCAAACATGGATCCACCGGTGTCATTGCATGTCTGCTCTTTTCATGAACCACAGTTAGAGTCATTGCATGTGTGATCCTCTCACAAACCACACATGGATCCAACAGTGTCATTAGATGTGTGTTCTTCTCACAAACCATATCATGAACCACACCTAGTGTCATTGCATTGTGTTCTTCACATTAATCACACATGGATCAACCAGTGTCATTGCATGTCTGCTCTTTTCATTAACCACAGTTAGAGTCATTGCATGCCTGTTCTTTTCACATACCACATAACACTACTGTCATTGCATGTGTGTTCTTCCCATTAACCACACATGGATCCACCAGTATCATTGCATGGATCCACCAGTGTCATTGGATGTGTGTCCCTCTCATAGACCAGACATGGATCCACCGGTGTCATTGCATGTCTGCTCTTTTCATGAACCACATCTAGAGTAATTGCATGTGTGTTCTTCCCACAAACCACACATGGATCCACCAGTGTCATTGCATGTCTGTTCTTCTCACAAACCACATATGGATCCAGCAGTGTCATTGGATGTGTGTTCCTCCTATAGACTACACATGGATCCACCATTGTCATTGCATGTCTGCACTTTTCATGAACCATAGTTAGAGTCATTGCATGTGTGATCCTCTCATAGAACACACATGGATCCACCAGTGTCATTAGATGTGTGTTCTTCTCATGAACCACAGCTACAGTCATTGGATGTGTGTTATTTCCATGAACCACAGCTAGAGTCCTTGTATGTCTGTTCTTCTCACAAACCACATAAGGATACACCAGTGTCATTGCATGTGTGCTCTTCTCATGAACCACAGCTAGAGTCATTGCATGTGTGTTCTTCTCACAAACCATATCATGAAACACACCTAGTGTCATTGCATGTGTGTTCTTCTCATTAACCACACATGGATCCACCAGTGTCATTCCATGTATGCTGTTTTCATTAACCATAGTGAGTGTCATTGCATGTCTGTTCTTTTCACATACCACCTATCACCAGTGTCATTGCATGTGTGTTCTTCCCACATACCACACATGGATCCACCAGTGTCATTGCATGTGTGTTCTTCTCACAAACCCATATGGATCCAGCAGTGTCATTGGATGTGTGTTCCTCCTACAGACCACACATGGATCCACCAGTGTCATTGCATGTCTGCTCTTTTCATGAACCATAGTTAGAGTCATTGCATGTGTGATCCTCTCATAGAACACACATGGATCCACCAGTGTCATTGGATGTGTGTTCTTCTCATGAACCACAGGTACAATCATTGGATCTGTGTTCTTTCCATGAACCACAGCTAGAGTCCTTGTATGTCTGTTCTGTTCACAAACCACATAAGGATCGATGAGTCATTGCATGTGTGTCCTTGTATGAGTCATTGCATGTGTGTCCTCAAAAACGACATATGGATCCACCAGTGTCATTACATGTGTGTTCTTTTCACAGACCACATATCAGTAGTGTCATTGCATGTGTGTTCTTCTCACAAACCACGTAAGGATCCACCGGTGTCATTGGATGTGTATCCTCTCATAGACCACACATGGATCCACCGGTGTCATTGCATGTCTGCTCTTTTCATGAACCACATCTAGAGTAATTGCATGTGTGTTCTTCCCACATACCACACATGGATCCACCAGTGTCATTGCATGTGTGTTCTTCTCACAAACCACATATGGATCCACCAGTGTCATTGCATGTGTGTTCCTCCCACAGACCACACATGGATCCAACGGTGTCATTGCATGTCTGTTCTTTTCATGAACCACACATGGATCCACCCGTGTCATTGCATGTCTATTCTTTTCATGAACCACACCCAGTGTCATTGCATGTCTGTTCCTCTCATAAACCACCCATGGATACACCAGTGTCATTGCATGTGTGTTTTTCTCATGAACCACATCTAGAGTCATTGCATGTCTGTTATTCTCACAAACCACATAAGGATACACTAGTGTCATTGCATATGTGTTCTTCTCATGAACCACACCTAGTGTCATTCCATGTGTATTCTTTTCACAAACCACATATCACTAGTGTCATTGCATGTGTGTTCCTCTCATAAACCACACATGGATCCACCAGTGTCATTGCATGTGTGTTCTTCTCACAAACCACATATGGATCCACCAGTGTCATTGGATGCGTGTTCTTTTCATAAACCACATATGGATCCTAATTAACCTTAGGAGAGCCCTAATCTTAGCGTTAGACCGAGTCTTCTAGAAGGCACTCCCTAACACAGTTGTTCTGCTTGATGATTGTTACATACCGTTCGATCGGGGTGCTTGGACGATTAGGATGGTTTTCGTGAGATCGATCCGTGAGTAGTCTGTTCTGCGGCATGATTGGCCACGCTTGCTCTGGACAAACTGACAACACCGGGGGCTCCCCTGTTGCGAGTGTCACGAGTCATGACTCACGAGTTGAGTGGGCCATATCCCAGTGTCACATCCCCATTACTTCTCTTCCTCCCCATACTTCTCTTCCTTCCCCTCAAAGCCACTTTCCCCACTTCACTCCCATCCTGCCGTAGCCGCAAGCCGACGGCGCCTCGATCCCAATCCCCTCTCCGGCAGCCACCCCCTCCCCTCTCGCCATGGGTTCAAGGGGAGACGGCGAGGAAACGCGTCGTGACAACAGGGACGGTGATTTCGATGTGAGTCGTCTCATCTCTATATCTATTATCCGTGGCCAGTTATCTATTTTTTGAGCCAGATCTACTTTGTTTACTCATGCGCGTATGATGTGTTAGGCCAACCAGACGATGTATGACGCCGACTATCACGGTTTAGCAGATGAAGACAATCCTTTGGTATGTAAACATGGATATGTGCCCACTAAATTTGTAGCGTTCAAAGGACGAAACATAGGCAGGAGGTTTCTACGGTGTCAAGGACATCGTGCAATGATGCGAGGCGGAAGTTGCAGTGTTGTCAAATGGGTAGATCAAGAGTGGCCCAAATCAATGTAGAAAACGCTGGACAAACTATGGGAAATGACTGTTGAGTTGAAAGAATCCGCATTCAGCTCACTTCTTGATAGTGTTGAGATGAAGCTATGGGAACCAGTTGACACGACCAAGCATAAGCGAGATCTCAGGTGGGTGGAAGACAAGATAAGCAAAGTCGAGAAGGAGAGGGACGCAGTGTTGGTCCTGAAGGCTAAAGTAGAGCAAGAACTGACTCAAGCAAGGAAGGATCTTCACCGGGCCAAAGTCCTGCAGTTCACAACTACGAGTATTGACAAGTGCATGAGGAAAAATGCAGAGAAACAATTGAAGCTGTGCAAGGAAGATGCTAAAAGGAAGGAGCAGACGATTTGATCCTTTCTCTCGCAGGAAGATGCGCATCGGGCTAAGATTAGAAAGATTAAGGAGATGTGTGATAACTAGTTCTATTTAGCTTGAGCTCCGTGCCTTTTTTAAGTTGTAATAGTTGTAGTTGTTGACCTAGCGGTCTGAACTATTGGCCCCGGAGTCCTAGGAGTAAAAAATTGGTTGCCCGTTAATTTGTCTTAACCCTGCATTACTTCCTTTTGTCTGACCAATGCCCCTTGCATATTCCACCCGTCGCTTCGTCACCCTCGTGTACAAATAGGAGGCGCCACATCGCGTCTCTTTGTCGTCCATCCCCTCGCCCTCTCCAATCTCCAGTGCACCATCGCTTCGTCGTCCACCCCCTCGCTCCCTCTCCAATCTCCACCGTGCCACCATGGAGATGCCCTCGCTGAACTTCTACGAGGAGGTGATGTTCGTGCACTTCGACATCCTCACGCCGCCAGCCGCGACGGTGCCCCACGGATGGCGCATCAGCTATGCATGGGTGCCCGTGGCTCCGCTCCTCGTCCCCGGTGGAGCCGTGATGGAGAGCGAAATCACGGCGCGCCACCGCCTGATGCCCGCGTGGAAGAGGGCGCTGCCCCGATACGCGGCGGCCATCCCGTACTGGCCGGCATTGTTCAAGAAGGAGCGGAAGGCCAAGATTGGCAACCGCATTGTTTACGGGCGCGTGGTGCACCGGGATCTCCGCAACCGAGAAGGGCGGGAGAGGTTCTGGTCCGTCCCTGGACGGACCAAGTACACCGTCATCGCCGCCGCTCACCGTGAAGAGGTGCTCTGTCTTGCAAACAATGCGGAAATCGTGGAGGTTCCGTCCGACGGCAATGCGGAAGCTGGCGGCTCGGAGGACAGCGGCAACAGAAGTGAAATTGTTGACTAGTGGTTGAATTAATGTAGGATGTTAAATCGCACCTTTGTTTAGAAGAATTTATGGTTGAATTAATGAAATGCCTCGATTTAGATCTCTGTCTCGATTAATTTGTGGAAGAATTTGTGATTTAGATCAATTTTTGCCTCTTTTTTGATTTAGATCTCTGTCCCGGATTGGGAACGTGACCGTGGACCAAAGACCCCTTTTCTACTAGTGTATTCTGACATTAGTGGTTTGTTTAAATGTAATCTACGTGGATTGTGCCACATGCAAATGGCACAACCACAATTTATAAAGTGGAAGCACGTACACCCGGTTACTGGAGATCGGGAGCTTCGCCAGATGTAGGGGATGCAGGAGCAGAGAGGCGGTGAGATAGACGAGCTCAAGATTAGGCCAGAAAGTGGTACCGATTTCCTCCTCATCTGGGCATTATCGGTGAGAACATTGTTGTTTATGTTGCCACGTCGTTGTGAAGCATCTGAAATAAGTTGCTGCTTCATGGAGTGTGGCGGCTTAAATAATTTATTTCTGTGCCAGTTACATTCCGTCGTATTTGGAGACCTCCTGCCCCTCAGCAATCGTGGAACCGGTGGATCCTTGTTTTCAAATAGCAGTGGCACAATCACAATTTCGGATTCAACTACTAACTCGGGCGTTTCCAAACCCTAAGTCGCGGTACATTTTACTCAGAGAACGTGGGTAGATTGTTTCGCCCAGCAACATGCCACACACAGAGCTCCAGAATTTAACAGAATTACATATATAGGTTCAAGTTCAACACATTACTATGCATCTTCATTGCCAGCAGCCTTCTTCCGCAGCCTGGGTGCCATGCCTTCACGTCCACTGGCTTCTTCATTTCCTGCCTTCTTCCTCTTCCTCGGTGCCAATTTTCTTAGCGTCACGTACTCTGCATCGACGGGACAATGGGCACCAGAATCGTGTCCAGCATCATCTTTCCACTCGTTTTTAATTTCTTCGGGCAGCAAAATGACTGACCCGACAGTCATGTTTTTAACCTTGCGGCGCTTCCTGTCAAAGAAACAAGACTGTTGCATAACTGCCCAATATCTACAGAGTAAATAAAACACAAATTACAATTCAGCACAAACATGTGGGAACCCCAAGAGACCTTTGCTTACCAAGAGCTAATTGGGTTCGAGCAACCACCCTGCCCAAGAATAGAAGGGCGACTCCCAGTTGCAGCAGCTTCCACATCTAGTACATCACATTTCAGCTCAAACATGGAAGCCGAAGCATACCTTTTCATCAACCCAATTAGCTGACTGTCACACATTATAGGAACCATGATGCCACGTTCATCCATGAAGCTGAACTTTGCAGTATGCTTTCGCCATAATTCAACATGATTACACAGAGCAACAACCATACCAAATATAGTGCAGATCTACGCAGGCGCTTCTTTCATCGTGAAATAATGGTGTCCATACCACTTGCCCTTAGAGTCGTACCTGTAGAGGACTACCATAACTAGGTAAGGGGGGTCCGCGCAGATCCCACTTGACAGAAAACTGTGGACAAAATATGTTTGTCAGCGTTGGGCTAACAAACAATTTGAGGTTCAGTAGCCAGCTAAAAGTTATAATTAGTGCGAATAGCAAAGAGAAGGGTAGCTCACTCGCTTGTAGCCAGAACTTCTTCTTCCTTGATAGTAGGATCTGCCATCCTCTGAACTGCTCGGCTCGTCAGCGGCGGAGGTGGGCTAGAGCCTCACAACGGCGGCTACGACATGCGACATTGGAGCTTGGGATCAGTGACTGGGCGCAGCAACTTGGCCCCGGAAGTCAATTGTCCGAAGGGATCGTCCTGCCTAGAGGGTGGATTCCAACGCCGCCGATGCTAGGGGAAAGCTGGGAATGGATTTGTGAAATTGGACAATGCATCCAATCCACTTAGCTGCTCGATTTTCCTAAGAGGTTGCCGTGTTGGCGCTCGAGTCACGAACAGATGACCGTCATGAGGGTCCCGACCGTCTACTTCACGGGGCGGTTTAACGGAATGTTTGAATTTGGCAGGGGTGAGATGAGTTTGCCTCGAAATGGCCCCTCTCAGTAGTTGGCGGCCCAACTTTTTGAAATGCGGTAATTTCAGGCAACTTAGATACTGCCATGCGCTGGCCTGCGAACTTTGGTACCGCAGACGAACATGCCCACGTGCAGGATAGCAGCGATTGTGGGGCGAGCTCTGGAACACGCGTTCTTTTTCTAGTGTTTCGGTCATGATTCTTTTGCTTATGGATCCTGGCGGTGTGAAATAAAAGTGGAACTTGTAAGATCATGGAGTTTGTATGTGTGTTAGAGAAACGCATGGGCCGCTAGCCTAAGCCATGCCTAATCATGGTGGAAACTTGCAGCATAACCATAATGAGCATTCTATGAAGCATCCTCAATAAAAACCTATGCAAATAGCAAATAAAAAGATCATTGAGATGCTCATTGTCTGCTGCCTTGTCATTTTGATATGGGATAGCTCTTGTGTCATGGGGCAAGGGGTGCCCTGTTGGCGGTTCTCTATGATACATATGTACTTACAATGACAAGAGCTTACTTGTGACTCAAGTTGAGTAGCCTGAGGTTCGGTACTCATAAGCAAGGGGCATGAGATTTCTACTTATAACTTGTCAAGCTATCCTCTTAGTTGTGTCACTTTAACCTTATTCACTTAAATATGCTTATGATAGGGGCAATGAGAGCTGACAGCTAATAAGTACCATAATTTTTGGAAGCTCTTTATGAAACTTGAATCCCTGCTTCCTTCTATGAAGGCCTTTCTTTTACTTTTATGTTGAGTCTCCATCTTCTATCTTTATGCACCTATTGAGAGAGAATAGTGGCCATTCTTAGTTTAATGTGCATTGTCCCAAGACTTGTTGATTGATGCATAACTTTGATATTGCTTGTTCTTAAACTATTTGTATCTAGTCACCCTTATGAGATTTGAAGGTGTCCTATGCATTTAGTTTTGCTACACTATGAGGGACAAGCTGAATACCATTCTCATTATGCTTTCTTTATGTGAAACAAACAAACGTCTTTCAAAGCATTGTTATTCATGAATCTTTTGTTTGTGCATTTTCCTGTTACAACATTGTTTCTATGTCTTATTGTTAGAACTATATCTTTCAGGCTATGTTGAAGTATTATGATCCCAGCTATCAATGTCTTACAAATACTTTGATCAAGTTTATGATGGTGCATGTCACCTCAAAAGTTATTCTTTCTTTTTATCACTTACCTACTCGAGGACTAGCAGGAGTTAAGCTTGGGGATGTTGATATGTTGCTAACGTATCTATAATTTCTGATGTTCCATGCTTGGTTTATATCTACTTTCTTATGTTTTGTCCACACTTTGGAGTATTTTTATACACTTTCTTGGACTAACCTATTAACAAGATGCCACAGTGCCAGCCGCCTGTTTTCTGCTATTTTTGGTTCCAGGAAAGTCAGAAAATGAATATTCTCGGAATTTGACGGGACAAAAGCCAAAGTCAATATTTCACCGAGGAGGACACGGAGCCAGAAGACGAGACGGAGAGATACCAGAGGTCGGCCATACCACCTGGCTGCGCGGCAGGCCTAGCCCATGCCACGGGTGGTGTGGCCACCTAGGGCACCCCCTCGACCTCCCCTTTCGCCTATATATTACCTCCGATATAGAAACCCTAAGTCCCGATCAAAATTCCACGAAAGAGTAGCCGCCGTCATCTCTATCCCTAGATTGGGAGGGATCTGAAGCTCTTCCCGGCACCCTGCCAAAGGGGGGAATTCACCCTGGAGGCCTTCTTCATTACCATGCAGGCCTCCGGTGTGATGCGTGAGTAGTTTATCCTTGGACTACGGGTCCATGTAGTAGCTAGATGGTTGGTTCTTTTCCTTTATGCTATCATGTTTAGATCTTGTGAGCTCCGTTCATGATCAAGATCATCTATTTGTAATCCTACATGTTGTGTTTGCGGGGATCCGATGGATATTGAGATGCTATTTCAGATTGATTATTGATTCTATCATGTCTTTGTTATTTGTGATCTTGCATGCTCTCTGTTGTTAGTAGATATCTTAGCCAAGTAGATGCTAGTAACTCCAAGAGGAAGTATTTATGCTCGAAGTGATAGAAATCTCTAAGGTACTAGATGTGATGTTGCTACTAGGGATAAAACAACAATCCTTTGTTCATAGAACAATCGTATTGTTTACTTTACACACAATGCTTAATGCAATTATCTGTTGCTTGCAACTTAATACTGGAGGGGGTTCGGATGGTAACCTGAAGGTGGATTATTAGTCATAGATGCAGTTGGATAACGGCTATGTATAATGTTGTAATGCCCAATCAAATCTCATAGGAGTCAAGATGATTAGTATATGCATATATGCTTTCTTGATGTTTGTCAATTGCCCCGCTGTAATTTGTTCACCCAACATGTCATCTATCTTAAGGAGAATCACCACTAGTGAACTATGGACCCCGGTCCTTTCTTTTACCATCAATCTACAACTGTTTACTGTTTTCTATTTACTTTCTGGAAGCTATTACTGTCTTCCACACAATACGTTTAATCCTTTGTTTTCAGCAAAACCGGTGAGATTGACAATCTCATTATAAGTTGGGGGCCTAATTATGTGGTTGTGTTGTGCAGGATTCCAAGTTGGAAACAACACCTTGGAGGTGTTTCCTTGCTCCTACTGGTTCGATAACCTTGGTTTCATAACTGAGGGAAAACTTGCTGTTGTGCTCATCATACCTTCCTCTTGGGGTTCCCCAACGAGCTCGATATATTTTGGGCCATCACGTCCTAATATAGATATGTTATTTTACTAACAATTCACTTATACTCCACTTGAAAGGGGGGCTCCAAGCAATCTAGTATTAAGAACAATCTCAGAGCATAGCATTAAGCTCTATGACATTAAGTTAAAATAAGAACATACTTGATCTAGTCTAAGAATGATATTTTCTTTATCCCTAGTGAGGCAACTACGTAAGTTAAACACCCAAGTGATTCACAAGTTTTACTGTCCTACCCGCAAGATCACCCATGTTGCTCCAACTAATGCACACGTTCCCCCACACACGCTCCCATATACAAGTTTGATCAAAACAAGTAAACAAGAACGGGGTACATAATATGCATCTATTCATATACTCTAATACTAAAAAATTGCAATCTCAAATATCAACTATATAAAGATCCACCACATAGGTAACACAAATATGACTGTAATCATGTTATGCAGCTCATACGGTTCTAATACAATCGAGATCATGAGAGAGAGATACAATAGCTACTACCAAAAACCCATAGTCAAGGGGTGGACTACTCCCCCTTCATCATGGTGAAGGTGCTGGAGTCATTGGAGGAGGTGGATATCACACCGCCATCACCCCGCAAGAGTTTTCCACCTCCAATCTTCTCCCTCCTGCCTCTCTATTTAGTGTTTCTATTTTCTGCGGTGCTCCTTTCCGAGAATCATCGGGAGACCTTTTTTATACGTGGTTTTAGGTCAGAACCTTTGCCTGGGAGAAAGAATCAACGACATCGGAGCCTCGAGGAGAAAATGAGCACATCAGCCACAGCCGAGGGTGGGTCGCGGCTGGTTAGTTCGTTCCCTCCTTGGTTTTCTTTTCTCGCGGGATCTTTGGCCCATTGTTCTTGGTTCTGATAAATACTAGGTCCCATGAAGTCTCAGGTCAATTGAACATCGTTTGAGTATCTGAAAGTCAAAAACATTGAAATAGGGGTTTTCTACCTCGGCAGGGTTAATTCCAAAACAATATGGGAAGTGTGAATTATTCCCAAATTTCATTATAAAACATGAATATACCCCATATATGATGCAAATATGCTGGAATATCAAGTAATAAAATGCAAAGTTCATGGATGCATTTTACATGCATCAGCATCCCTAAGCTTAACCTATACTCGTACCCAAGTATGAGGGTGATAAAACTAACATGGACTTTGTACTTTAATACTATTTTGGATATCAAGACTGATTACTATTTCTTAACAAAGTCAAATGATTCATTCTTCAAAGGAATAGCAATATGCAAGATAGATAATGAAGTGATATCTCATATACCATGAGAGGATGATCGATAGCAATTCACAAAGTGTAACATATAAGAAAAAGCTATGGACTAAATGGATGTAAAATGCAAAAGAAAAAGTAAAGTAAAAACATCCTATAGTGGTCATAGAGTTTTCTTCTCAATTCTGAATATTAAGGTGGACACTTTGGAAAGATAGATAATAAGCAGAGATTACTCATGAATAAGTTTCATATAGCTTCCAAACTCTTCCTCTTATGATCATGGTGGAAACTTGCAGCATAACCATAATGAGCATTCTATGAAGCATCCTCAATAAAAACCTACGCAAATAGCAAATAAAAAGATCATTGAGATGCTCATTGTCTGCTGCCTTGTCATTTTGATATGGGATAGCTCTTGTGTCATGGGGCAAGGGGTGCCCTGTTGGCGGTTCTCTATGATACATATGTACTTACAATGACAAGAGCTTACTTGTGACTCAAGTTGAGTAGCCTGAGGTTCGGTACTCATAAGCAAGGGGCATGAGATTTCTACTTATAACTTGTCAAGCTATCCTCTTAGTTGTGTCACTTTAACCTTATTCACTTAAATATGCTTATGATAGGGGCAATGAGAGCTGACAGCTAATAAGTACCATAATTTTTGGAAGCTCTTTATGAAACTTGAATCCCTGCTTCCTTCTATGAAGGCCTTTCTTTTACTTTTATGTTGAGTCTCCATCTTCTATCTTTATGCACCTATTGAGAGAGAATAGTGGCCATTCTTAGTTTAATGTGCATTGTCCCAAGACTTGTTGATTGATGCATAACTTTGATATTGCTTGTTCTTAAACTATTTGTATCTAGTCACCCTTATGAGATTTGAAGGTGTCCTATGCATTTAGTTTTGCTACACTATGAGGGACAAGCTGAATACCATTCTCATTATGCTTTCTTTATGTGAAACAAACAAACGTCTTTCAAAGCATTGTTATTCATGAATCTTTTGTTTGTGCATTTTCCTGTTACAACATTGTTTCTATGTCTTATTGTTAGAACTATATCTTTCAGGCTATGTTGAAGTATTATGATCCCATCTATCAATGTCTTACAAATACTTTGATCAAGTTTATGATGGTGCATGTCACCTCAAAAGTTATTATTTCTTTTTATCACTTACCTACTCGAGGACTAGCAGGAGTTAAGCTTGGGGATGTTGATATGTTGCTAACGTATCTATAATTTCTGATGTTCCATGCTTGGTTTATATCTACTTTCTTATGTTTTGTCCACACTTTGGAGTATTTTTATACACTTTCTTGGACTAACCTATTAACAAGATGCCACAGTGCCAGCCGCCTGTTTTCTGCTATTTTTGGTTCCAGGAAAGTCAGAAAATGAATATTCTCGGAATTTGACGGGACAAAAGCCAAAGTCAATATTTCACCGAGGAGGACACGGAGCCAGAAGACGAGACGGAGAGATACCAGAGGTCGGCCATACCACCTGGCTGCGCGGCAGGCCTAGCCCATGCCACGGGTGGTGTGGCCACCTAGGGCACCCCCTCGACCTTCCCTTTCGCCTATATATTACCTCCGATATAGAAACCCTAAGTCCCGATCAAAATTCCACGAAAGAGTAGCCGCCGTCATCTCTATCCCTAGATTGGGAGGGATCTGAAGCTCTTCCCGGCACCCTGCCAAAGGGGGGAATTCACCCTGGAGGCCTTCTTCATTACCATGCAGGCCTCCGGTGTGATGCGTGAGTAGTTTATCCTTGGACTACGGGTCCATGTAGTAGCTAGATGGTTGGTTCTTTTCCTTTATGCTATCATGTTTAGATCTTGTGAGCTCCGTTCATGATCAAGATCATCTATTTGTAATCCTACATGTTGTGTTTGCGGGGATCCGATGGATATTGAGATGCTATTTCAGATTGATTATTGATTCTATCATGTCTTTGTTATTTGTGATCTTGCATGCTCTCTGTTGTTAGTAGATATCTTAGCCAAGTAGATGCTAGTAACTCCAAGAGGAAGTATTTATGCTCGAAGTGATAGAAATCTCTAAGGTACTAGATGTGATGTTGCTACTAGGGATAAAACAACAATCCTTTGTTCATAGAACAATCGTATTGTTTACTTTACACACAATGCTTAATGCAATTATCTGTTGCTTGCAACTTAATACTGGAGGGGGTTCGGATGGTAACCTGAAGGTGGATTATTAGTCATAGATGCAGTTGGATAACGGCTATGTATAATGTTGTAATGCCCAATCAAATCTCATAGGAGTCAAGATGATTAGTATATGCATATATGCTTTCTTGATGTTTGTCAATTGCCCCGCTGTAATTTGTTCACCCAACATGTCATCTATCTTAAGGAGAATCACCACTAGTGAACTATGGACCCCGGTCCTTTCTTTTACCATCAATCTACAACTGTTTACTGTTTTCTATTTACTTTCTGGAAGCTATTACTGTCTTCCACACAATACGTTTAATCCTTTGTTTTCAGCAAAACCGGTGAGATTGACAATCTCATTATAAGTTGGGGGCCTAATTATGTGGTTGTGTTGTGCAGGATTCCAAGTTGGAAACAACACCTTGGAGGTGTTTCCTTGCTCCTACTGGTTCGATAACCTTGGTTTCATAACTGAGGGAAAACTTGCTGTTGTGCTCATCATACCTTCCTCTTGGGGTTCCCCAACGAGCTCGATATATTTTGGGCCATCACGTCCTAATATAGATATGTTATTTTACTAACAATTCACTTATACTCCACTTGAAAGGGGGGCTCCAAGCAATCTAGTATTAAGAACAATCTCAGAGCATAGCATTAAGCTCTATGACATTAAGTTAAAATAAGAACATACTTGATCTAGTCTAAGAATGATATTTTCTTTATCCCTAGTGAGGCAACTACGTAAGTTAAACACCCAAGTGATTCACAAGTTTTACTGTCCTACCCGCAAGATCACCCATGTTGCTCCAACTAATGCACACGTTCCCCCACACACGCTCCCATATACAAGTTTGATCAAAACAAGTAAACAAGAACGGGGTACATAATATGCATCTATTCATATACTCTAATACTAAAAAATTGCAATCTCAAATATCAACTATATAAAGATCCACCACATAGGTAACACAAATATGACTGTAATCATGTTATGCAGCTCATACGGTTCTAATACAATCGAGATCATGAGAGAGAGATACAATAGCTACTACCAAAAACCCATAGTCAAGGGGTGGACTACTCCCCCTTCATCATGGTGAAGGTGCTGGAGTCATTGGAGGAGGTGGATATCACACCGCCATCACCCCGCAAGAGTTTTCCACCTCCAATCTTCTCCCTCCTGCCTCTCTATTTAGTGTTTCTATTTTCTGCGGTGCTCCTTTCCGAGAATCATCGGGAGACCTTTTTTATACGTGGTTTTAGGTCAGAACCTTTGCCTGGGAGAAAGAATCAACGACATCGGAGCCTCGAGGAGAAAATGAGCACATCAGCCACAGCCGAGGGTGGGTCGCGGCTGGTTAGTTCGTTCCCTCCTTGGTTTTCTTTTCTCGCGGGATCTTTGGCCCATTGTTCTTGGTTCTGATAAATACTAGGTCCCATGAAGTCTCAGGTCAATTGAACATCGTTTGAGTATCTGAAAGTCAAAAACATTGAAATAGGGGTTTTCTACC
The DNA here is from genome assembly GCA_910589775.1 of Avena eriantha. Taxonomy (NCBI): domain Eukaryota; kingdom Viridiplantae; phylum Streptophyta; class Magnoliopsida; order Poales; family Poaceae; genus Avena; species Avena eriantha. Next base: position 91,792,390 of record OU342745.1, on the reverse strand, counting down.
TCGGCAGGGTTAATTCCAAAACAATATGGGAAGTGTGAATTATTCCCAAATTTCATTATAAAACATGAATATACCCCATATATGATGCAAATATGCTGGAATATCAAGTAATAAAATGCAAAGTTCATGGATGCATTTTACATGCATCAGCATCCCTAAGCTTAACCTATACTCGTACCCAAGTATGAGGGTGATAAAACTAACATGGACTTTGTACTTTAATACTATTTTGGATATCAAGACTGATTACTATTTCTTAACAAAGTCAAATGATTCATTCTTCAAAGGAATAGCAATATGCAAGATAGATAATGAAGTGATATCTCATATACCATGAGAGGATGATCGATAGCAATTCACAAAGTGTAACATATAAGAAAAAGCTATGGACTAAATGGATGTAAAATGCAAAAGAAAAAGTAAAGTAAAAACATCCTATAGTGGTCATAGAGTTTTCTTCTCAATTCTGAATATTAAGGTGGACACTTTGGAAAGATAGATAATAAGCAGAGATTACTCATGAATAAGTTTCATATAGCTTCCAAACTCTTCCTCTTATGATCATGTTTGAACTATGGTATTCATTAGCTTTGAGCCCTCATTGCCCCTATCATAAGCATCTTGAGTGGTTAAGGTTAGTGTGATGGCAAGTGTGAGTTATATGCTCGACAAAGTATAAGTTGAATGCCTCATGCCCCTTGAATACGAGTACCTACACCATATGCTACTCAACTTAGGACCCTAAGCAAGTTCTTGTCATTTTAAGCATACATGTATCATCGAGAACGCGTAACGGGGTACCTCTTTCTCCATGGTATGGGATGTTTCCCATACCAAAATGACAAGACAAACAGACAATGGGCATCTCAGCAATTCTTTTTATTTACTATTGGAATAGCTTTTTATTGAAGATGCTTCAAAGAATGCCCACTATGGGATGTTTTATATTTCTACCATGAACGATGCATGTATTGGGTTAGCAGCCCAGGCATTTCTCTCACACATATACAAACTCCATGAGCTCATAAAGCTTTCAACTTATTTCACAATGATAGGCATCCATAACAAAAGAACATGATATCAACTAAATGTGAACAAGTGTAATGTTGAAAACATGCCCCATGAAAGCATGGTTATGATAACTCCCAACTCATAATTTGTCAAGCACATAACTTCATAATATAGTCACAATGGTTCAAGTTTATTATGTGCAAGAAATAAAAGCGTGCCATCAGGTTTATGAGAGCTTTACTAACCAATTTTCTCATAACAAACATAACCATAATTATCTTAATTGGAAGCTAGATAAATCAATAAAACATGAGAAACATACTTGGAATAGCAATTATGCCAATAGGTAGGTATGGTGGACACTCTAGAAAACTTGGATCAAAAGAGTTGGATGACAAGTTTTAACTTGTTGGTTTTATTTTTGGGCTAGAAAGAGGGAGAAAGTTGACCATCTACATGCATGCAAGAGTCCATAGTTCTAGTTAGTCCATGTCAAACAATGTAAACTAATAGCAAGCATCAAAACATGAATAAAAGATAGCTCGACACAATGCATTTGCATATTGATACTCATTCAAAGCATATGAACCATGCAACTATGTGTAATCTTTTTAATATCAACTTCAACATCCCAATCCCAACTTTTTTATAGCATCCAACTTTACTTAAACCAAACCTACAGTAGCTCTCCCATAATATATATCAAAGTGGTGGTCTTACTCAAATAGAAATAAAACAAAACAAACTATAACAAATAAAAGACGCTCCAAGTTTATGTGATTGTAATGTGTTGCTCGAATAATAGAAAGTAGATGTGTGCAAAGAAAGAGTGTGGTTGGTCTAGTGGGGTGCCTTGAGCACCCCCAAGATTATGGTTTTCACCATCCTTGGAATGCTCTTGGTGTAGTGATGACTACAAGTGCACAGATCAATTGTAGCTAGTTTTGAAGTAAAGCTATCGAACCCACAGAGAGCTATTGGTAAATGCATTTATGCCCCTCGTTACTCTCTACCAAAGAGTACTTATAAGCTTCCTTTGATATCAAGTAAAGGGTGTTTAAAAGGTTTATGGTTGTTTGCAAAAAAAGTAATTAAAAACAAATAACAAGTTTGTATGAAAGCATGGTTAAACTCAATAGGCCTAAAACATTCTCGGGGATGTAGGATACACCACTAGCATAGTATTATTGTTATATGTAATCAAGAGAACATATTCCTTGTGTCATGATATGTTTGGAGAGAGCTCCATAATAAGATGTTCACTACAAGGCTCGTAGGAAGCCACTTTGTTGAGCCAATAGTGAGGTCACCTCTAAATAACCACTGCGATGTTTGAGAGCAGTAACCCATACAAACCACCATAATTAAGGGTTTCCCCGTGGATATCGTAATTCTCTTAGGGAGTCCCTCTTTAATCCTCCTTTGACCGTGTAGGTTACGAGCCAGTGCCAATCTATCATGGACCCATTCTGGGCACGCTTCCAAGACATGTCCAAAGTATTCCTCTCTCCCTTTAGCCTAAGGGAAAATGATATGCGGCCGACTACACATACCATCTAAAGATAGAGCACGCTTCCAAGACATGTCCAAAGTATTCCTCTCTCCCTTTAGCCTAAGGGAAAATGATATGCGGCCGACTACACATACCATCTAAAGAGAGAGATCAAACACAAATCTTAATTTTATCATAGACACGAAAGTCATATGGACACAAGAATCGATGATCTTTATTACGAATTTATAATGGTTCTAGGGTTTCTCCATCTCCCCAAGAACAAGGGAAGTACTTGCTCATGGAAGCAATCAACAACATCATCATAATTGAATGAATGGATAAAAGTACGGAGGTAGATCTAATGCAACCCACCATTGAATCTGGAATTACAACAAGATCCAATAGATGAAAGATGGGGGTAATGGTGGTAATGGAGATGCAGCGGTTGATGTTGAAGAGGATGATGCATTGTCCTCCAATGATTCGTGAAGCAGCTAAGATTTCTCCCTAGCCAAGTTCCTCCTTCAGATCCCTTTCAAATGTGATTTTTCATGGTTTCTGGTGGTTGTGATTGTCAGATCTCCCTCTCGTCTTTGCCAGGAGAAAGTATTTGACGAGGCGGTCACGATGACACTTGGTACGGGCCAACGGTACGGGCGGGATCCACCCATACCACTAGTCATTATCGGTACTGATTGCTCCTCCTCGCTTGGTATTCTCCCAGGTGTGAAGGTAAATCCATAAAATGACTTTTATCACTTAGAAGTATCATATAATTGCACAATATGACAGTTCCAATTGATATGTTCATATAGGACTCAATGATTTGGGATCCTCTTGAAACAAGAACAAAATGGCGCGTACAAACACGGTGAAATTCAAAGATCCCTACTCTATTTATGCAAAAACAAAAGGTGAAAATGCTTCAATTTTGGACTAATCAACTCCCCCAAGCTAGGCTCTTGCTCATCCCCAATCAAGATGGTGGCTTATTGACAAGATCATCATGTTCATGAGACACGAGTCGTTACAATAAATGAGGCAAAAATTGAAACAAGAATACAACATCGGATGTAGAGATACTTCAGAGGTATTACCATACCCTTACACATTACATAACATAGAGGCTTCCACACCTTTTCTAGTATTAATGATATCATAAGAAGCTACTAGTGATTTAACATATCATATAATCACAGAGTTTAGAGATAGGGCACTAAATATAGTAATGAAGATTCATGATCATTCTTTTTCTTCTATGTTTGATTCTTTTGATAGCCGTTTTTTTCTTTTGATAGTCGTATGTCTATATTTTTACTTGCTCTCTTTTCTCTTTTTCTTTCAGCACAGCTATTTGATCATGCTCACTACTTCAATGGCTTTCAAAAAATCTTAACTATAATATGCTACTAGAATTCTTCTTCTCATAACTTAATCAATACTTTCATTGGTGTGATAGTCCCTAAAATCATTATAGCTGTACAAGTATTGTAACACTCAACCTAGTTCAATCATCTAATATAATAGTCATGAATCAAACACAACTTCCATTATCATAAAGTCTCACAACTCAAAGGATATAAATCCTCTCTTGAACAAAGGGAGCTCGAAGTTGATGCAACTAATGCAAATTCAGGAATTAAATTTGTCGTGGTGGTGTCACGGCAGATGCCATGGATAGGCTAAAGGTGGGGCCAATATGCACTGGAGGAATCCAGGGAGGGATAGTGTGGTGATTCCACACATAGATGCTTTGTATTCACTAGGTTCACAAGGTTTACAATGCTACTTGAGCTGTATTGGGGAGAGGAGGAAGAAGGAGCTCCCTTACTCTCACCACTACCTATCTCCAAGGAACCAACTACCCAAATGCCAACCTCCCCAAAAATCAACCCTTTCTACAGATGCCCTAGCCCTCCTTATAAAGGGGTGACCGGGTCACTTTTCGCCATCGTAAGCCATGCAGAGGCTACGTGAGCCTCTGCGGCGCCAGCGTCATCCGACACAGGCCGCGTCACCCTTGTCGGCTGATACATTGCAAATGTATCTATAATTTTTGATGTTCCATGCTTGGTTTTATCTACTTTCTTATGTTTTGTCCACACTTTGGAGTACTTTTCATATGATTTTTTGGACTAACCTATTAACAAGAGCCACAGTGCCAGTTGCCTGTTTTCTGCTGTTTTTGGTTCCAGGAAAGTCAGAAAATCAATATTCTCAGAATTGGACGGGACAGAAGCCAAAGTTCCTATATTACCGGAAGACTCACGGAGCCAGAATACGAGACGGAGGAGGGCCAGGGCCTGGCCACACCATATGGTGGCGCGGGCTAGCCTTGGTCGTACCACTAGGTGGAGTGGGCCCCCTTGCCGCCCACCGACCTTGCCCTCTGGCCTATAAGAAGCCTCCCGAAGCCAAAACCCTAAATAATCAAGCCTCTAGCCACGAAAAGTTCTGCAGCACCGTCGCCACCGAAGGGGAGATTCAGGGGACAGAAAGTCTCTATTCTGGCACCCTGCCGGGACGGGGAAGTGCCCCCGGAGCCATCTCCATCGATCTCCACCACCATCTCCATCACCGTTGCTGATTCCCATGATGAGGAGGGAGTAGTTCTCTCTTGAGGCTAAGGGTTCTACCGGTAGCTATGTGTTCATCTCTCTCTCTATGCATGATCATATTGAGATCATGAGCTTGTAATCTATAGATCTATTATGCTACTCAAGTGCTTTAATGAATCTCTGCTCTCCCCATGTGTCTGAATGTGACAGCGTGCACACCATGGTGGCACTTAGGCTAGAGATTACAAATACTTGTTATGAGTTATATTTGGAGTTGGATGTCTTTATGAAATTGTGGTGTTTGTTGGACTCATCTAGTGCTCAAGGTGACAGTGTGGGGTTTTCTAGATGGGAAAGGCTTAGTTTGAGGTGTGCTGTTATAGCCCTACCATCGATTAGAGTGTTCAACCGGAGAGTAGTTAAGAGTAGTATCATGAAGAGAAGATATTTATATGAGAGTGTTCACTAGCGAAAGTATGATCCCTACGCCTTGTTTCTAAGCATTGATACACCGTTTGCAATTAGATCTATTACATGTTTGCTTGCTTCCATCTTTATTTCAGTTTGCCTTTAGTCTCTTCCACACCATCAAGCTATTTTCTCGCATCATTGTCTTATATCCATACCACTTGTTTTTCACTATCTCTTCGCCGAACTAGTGCACCTATACACCTGGCAAGTGTATTGGGTGTGTTGGGGACACAAGAGACTTCTTGTATCTTGATTGCAGGGTTGCTTGAGAGGGAATACCTTTGACCACTTCCTCCCTCAGTTCGATAAACCTTGGGAAATCCACTTAAGGGAAAACTTACTGCTGTTCTACAAACCTCTGTACTTGGAGGCCCAACAACTGTCTACAAGAATAGAAGCGCGTAGCCATCAAGCTATTTTCTAGCGCCGTTGCCGGGGAGGTAAGGTAAAAGGTACTCACATCCTCCGGTGTGAGTGCTCGAAGTTATTTCCTTTAGGTTCTACAAGTTTGTCTTTTTTTTTCTTGTTTTCACTAGTTAGGCTTAATGGAAAACAACAACAAAATTAGAGAGCTTTATAGTATTTATCTTGAGTTAGGACATGAAGTGTTTGAAGAGAAAATTAAAAAACCTATGGAACTTTATTTGAATGATAATAGCAATGTTGTTAGTATGAATTCTTTGGATACCATTATTGCTAATGCTATGGAAAAGTCTAAGCTTGGGGAAGTTGGTTTTGATGAGCATGGTATTTTTAGTCCCCCAAGCACGGAGGAGGAAATTTACTTTGATGATACTATACCTCCAATATATGATGATTACAATGATGAATATGATATTTTCAGTCCACCTACTATTGAGGAGGAAAGTAATTATGATTACAATATGTCTCCTATAGTTGATGATTATGGTGATGAAAATAATAATGATAGTTATTTTGTTGAATTTGCTCCCACTATGATTAATAAGAATGATTATGCTTATGTGGAGAGTAATAATGATTATATGCATGTGGCTCATGATAAGAATGTTTTATGTGATCGGTATATTGTTAATTTTATTCATGATGCTACTGAAAGTTATTATGAGAGAGGGAAACATGGTTTTATGTGTCTCAACAATATTAAGTTTCCCCTCTTTATGTTGAAAATTTTGAACCTGCATTTGTTTTGCTTTCCTATGCTTGTTGCTTTGTGCTTTCATGACTTGTTTCTTTACAAGATTCCTATGCATAGGAAGTGGGTTAGACTTAAATGTGCTTTGAATTTGCTTCTTCATGCTCTCTTTTACTTAAATTCATATTTCTTATGTGAGCATCTTCTCAAACTATCATGCCTAACTTAAAGGCATTAAAGAAAAGTACTTATTGAGAGATAACCCAAAAGTTTTAGATGAGTCTTGGAAGTTATTACCTCTGTAATAACCTCTCCTTATCCTTTTTATTTGCTTTTTGTGCCAAGAGTAACCTCTAATGAGAGATAAATAATGATTGGGAAAGTTGCTGTCCCGAAACAGATTTTTGTGCTTCACCGTAAACATTAGTGAGAGAGATCTGTATGTCGGATTGAGCTGTAATTTTCTGTGCTTCTGCCCCAGGTTGTTATCTAACTTTCGTTAGTTCAACACTTTTTGATTTGAGCAACGTAAGGTCTTCGAACGAATTCGTATTTATCTGCTGGTCTATTTTGACAGATTTCTGCCATTTTCTGCATTTGCTTCTTGTGGGTTCCTTTTTGAGTTCTTTTGGGGAATTGAGCTTTTTGAGGGAAGTTCTACAGTAGCTAGTGTTCTAATGGAAGTTTATTTGGTGTTAGAACTGAACCTTAAGACTTATTTATCTTGAGTGCACTAATGTTGCTAATAAAGATTGTGTGAAGTTTTGTATGAAGGAAAATTTTCAGGTGTATGGAAGAAATGAGTAATGAGATGAAGGATGGACTAAAGCTCAAGCTTGGGGATGCCACGCGTGTCAACCCAAGAAATATCCAAGAAGTACAAGCGTCAAAGCTTGGGGATGCCCAAGGCATCCCCTTCTTCATCAATAAAAATCCCAGGTTTCTTCCAAACGCTTCATTTTTATTGTTTCATGCACAGTTGTGTTGTTCTTGGAGCGTCTTCTTTTTCGTTTTCGTTTTGGTTTTTCTTTTGCTTGGTTTGCTTAGTTTTCTGAATAAATTGGTTGGACCCCCTCTTTCATACATTGGTTTGCAAATAGTTTGGTTTGGTTTGGAAAAGAGTAGGAAAGTCCATGCTTATGTGGTAAAAAGAGCTCGTTTTGACTGCGGCCTACGCTTTGTCATGCCATGCTTGATATTGTTTTGGCTTTATGCTTACTATTCTTTGTTGTATCATGACTTGTTATAAACAATTGAGATTGCTTAAAGTGCCTTGGATGAATCATGCGTTGTTTTAGCATATTAAAGCATAGTATTGTGGTATTCTCCTTTGATGCTTTATTTGGGTTGACTTGGCACATGCTCACACCATGTTATGACTATCTCAAGTCACCATAGCATTTATCATACTTTAGTTTTCAACTTGTAGTATCACTTTATGCTTTGATCAATGATGTTTGGTCGCTCTGCATGATTATGGCCATTATTGCTCTCTTAGTTTGTCACTCCCAGTCTTTTGCTAGCCTCCACAACAAAGTATGAGTTCCACTCATGCATCCAACTCCCTAAACCAAGTTATTCCAAAGATTCCACCATACCTACCTACTAGCTTATGCTATTCCAAGTATATTCATGCTTTTGTTTACCTTCCGAATTAAACTTGTTATGAGAAAACTAGTGATTAAAGCTCTCCCGAACTTGATGGCACACTTTACTTTTCTTGCCCTTAATAAACTTGAACCATTGTGTCGTCTATGTTGTATATGCTTGCACTTATTTGTTGGGAATTCGCAGAACCATGCTTTCATGGGGAACGCTTTGAACATTGCACTTGGTACTTGTACCTAGTTGATATCATTCTCTTTTGTATATGGATGTCGTCGGTGTGAAATGAAAGGGGAGCTTGTAAGTCCATGGATTTATGCATATGTGTTAGAGAAACGCCTATGCCGCTGGTCTAATCCATGCTGACATGGTGGAAACCTGCAGCGTAACCATAATGAGTTGTCTATGAAGCATTCTTCTTATATAAACAAAGAGTCCTATATTGAGAAAAAAGAGAAAAAAAGAGATATTATGAAAAGAGGAAAGAGATAAAAAAGCACCATATTCCCATGGTAAATAAGAAGATTGCTGAGATGTTCGCTGTCTGCTTTCCTTGTCATTTTGATATGGGGATTCTTCCGTATCATCGGGCAAGGGGTACCCCGTTGGCGGTTCTCTATGATACACATGTACTTACGATGACAAGAACTTACCGGTGACTAAACTTGAGTAGCATGAGGAGCGGCCCTCGTATACAAGGGACATGAGATTTCTAACTTATACTTCGTCAAGCATGTACACCATAGTTTGTTCACTTTAACCTTAATCACTTCAAGATGCTTATGATAGGGGCAATGAGAGCTGAAAGCTATAAGTACCATAATTTTTGGAAGCTCTTTATGAGACTTGAATCCCTACTTCCTTCTATGAAGGCCTTTCTTCCACCATTATATTGAGTCTCCACCTTCTTTCTTTATGCACCTACTTTGAGAGCATAGTGGCCATTCTTAGTTCTATGTGCATTGTCCCAAGACTAGTTGATTGATGCATAACTTGATATCGCTTGTTCTAAACTATTTGTATCTAGTCACTCTTATGAACTTTGAAGGTGTCCTATGCAATTATATTTGCTACTCTATGAGGGACAAGTTGAATGCCATTATGCTATGTTTTCTTTATGTGAAACAAATAAAAGTCTTGCAAAGCATTGTTATTCATGAATCTTTTGTTTGTGCCTTTTCATATTGCATCATAGTTTCTTTGTCTTATTGCTAGAACTTTGTCTTTCATGCTATGATTGAAGTACTATGATCCCAACTTTGAATGTTTTGCAAATACTTTGATCAAGTCTTTGATGGTGCATGTCACCTCAAAAATTATTCTTTCTTTTTATCACTTACCTACTCGAGGACGAGTAGGAGTTAAGCTTGGGGATGTTGATACATTGCAAATGTATCTATAATTTTTGATGTTCCATGCTTGGTTTTATCTACTTTCTTATGTTTTGTCCACACTTTGGAGTACTTTTCATATGATTTCTTGGACTAACCTATTAACAAGAGACAGAGTGCCAGTTGCCTGTTTTCTGCTGTTTTTGGTTCCAGGAAAGTCAGAAAATCAATATTCTCAGAATTGGACGGGACAGAAGCTAAAGTTCCTATTTTACCGGAAGACTCACGGAGCCAGAATACGAGACGGAGGAGGGCCAGGGCCTGGCCACACCTTATGGTGGCACGGGCTAGCCCTGGCCATGCCACCAGGTGGTGTGAGCCCCCTGGCCGCCCACCGACCTTGCCCTCTGGCCTATAAGAAGCCTCCCGAAGCCAAAACCTTAAATAATCAAGCCTCCAGCCACGAAAAGTTCCGCAGCACCGCCGCCATCGAAGGGGAGATTTGGGGGATAGAAAGTCTCTGTTCCGGCACCCTGCCGGGATGGGGAAGTGCCCTCGGAGCCATCTCCATCGATCTCCACCACCATCTCCATCACCGTTGCTGATTCCCATGATGAGGAGGGAGTAGTTCTCTCTCGAGGCTAAGGGTTCTACCGATAGCTATGTGTTCATCTCTCTCTCTATGCGTGATCATATTCAGATCATGAGCTTGTAATCTATAGATTTATTCTGCTACTCAAGTGCTTTCATGAATCTCTGCTCTCCCCATGTGTGTGAAAGTGACAGCGTGCACACCATGGTGGCACTTAGGCTAGAGATTACAAATACTTGTTATGAGTTATATTTGGAGTTGGATGTCTTTATGAAATTGTGGTGTTTGTTGGACTCATCTAGTGCTCAAGGTGACAATGTGGGGTTTTCTAGATGGGAAAGGCTTACTTTGAGGTGTGCTGTTATAGCCCTACCATCGATTAGAGTGTTCAACCGGAGAGTAGTTAAGAGTAGTATCATGAAGAGAAGATATTTATATGAGAGTGTTCACTAGCGAAAGTATGATCCCTAGGCCTTGTTTCTAAGCATTGATACACCGTTTGCAATTAGATCTTATACATGTTTGCTTGCTTCCATCTTTATTTCAGTTTGCCTTTAGTCTCTTCCACACCATCAAGCTATTTTCTCGCACCATTGTCTTATATCCATACCACTTGTATTTCACTATCTCTTCGCCGAACTAGTGCACCTATACACCTGGCAAGTGTATTGGGTGTGTTGGGGACACAAGAGACTTCTTGTATCTTGAGTACAGGGTTGCTTGAGAGGGAATACCTTTGACCACTTCCTCCCTGAGTTCGATAAACCTTGGGTAATCCACTTAAGGGAAAATTTGCTGCTGTTCTACAAACCTCTGTACTTGGAGGCCCAACAACTGTCTACAAGAATAGAAGTGCGTAGACATCATCGGCCACGCCTCGGTGGTCTTTCCCTCTGTCCGCTTCGCTCATGCTCTAGCGTACAGTGACCACCTTTTGATCAGCGAGATACCTTCCTTCTCTTGCAAGCCTGATATAACTCGGATCATGCCTGGTTAATCCGGCCACGCGGGTACCTGCATACAAGTTACAGAAATCCTGCCAGCATACGACATACGTCGGCCGGGACTCACTTAGGTGGACATCCTCTGGTCCGGGTTACTCCGTGATTCGGCCTGCCTTCAGGTATGTTGTTTATCTGATCCTTTTGTATTTCCTTCTTAGATGTTTCTTCAGCAGACCCTCGAAGATGGCACCGAGCCTTCGCTCAAATGGGCGAAGGATCGACTTGTCTCGGACGAGGAGGAGACGGATCAGGAGATGTTCCTGCCATTCCCCGATGCGACCAAGCGACCCACTGGTAACTTCTCTTCCTTAAGAGATTGGCATGATGATGAAGATGATTCCGACGTTGAGGTGATGGAATCATTTGACGTTGTACCCATTTCTTATGCCTTTCCGGCTTCAGCTAACCCAGCTGGGCAGATCCACAAAGATCCTCCTCTCGCCACAGGTGAGCCTATCCCAGCCGCGTCAAAGAAAAGGGCGGTTGCTTCTGCTTCTTCTTTCGGACCTTCTAAACCAATCAAGAGGCGAAAGAAGTCTGCAGACAAAGCCGCCACCAAGCCTCCGACTAAGGCCACAACTCGGAGAGCTCGGAAGCCCAAGGAGCTATTGACTTCTGATGAGTAAGTCACCTTCTTCTTTGTCCAATTTTCTGCTTCGTGCTTTGCTATTCACATGCTTTTCCTATGTTATAAATTATTACTCATCGTTTGATTCGGCAGGGCTGCGGTGGAGGTTCCTCAAAGCGGCTCGAGCATCTCCTCCTCCTCCTTCCGGCATAGCCCATCTACCCCTCGTGGCGACGATACACGCCCGCTGAGTCCCATTCAGGAGGGTTCAGCGGCTGCTCCGGGTTCTAGTCCACCTCGTCCAGAGGAGGGTGACCTTGGAGCAGGGGAAAGTGGCTCCGCCGAGGCAGCGGATGCTCCCAACTCCTCTTCGGCTCAGCCGCAACCTGTTACCTCCGAGGTACCAACAGCACCCCCGCGAAGACCTGCACCAGCACAAGCATCAGCGCCAGCACCAACATCAGTAGCACAAGTACCAGCAGCAGCACCAACTCCTTCCGCCTCGTCTGAGTCTTCCAAGGCTCGGCGAGAAGGCCCAGTTAGCACCAAGGTTGCACCCAAGACTAAATCCGCAGCTCAGACCTCAAACTCTCAGCAGCAGCCTAAGGCCAAGAAAACTTCTGACGCCGCCAGGGCAGCATCCATCGAAGCTGGACAGCACACGCTCGCGTCCATGCTTCCGAAGAAAACTCCGTCGAAGAAAGATGCCTCCCCTGGATCAGCTAGCATGCAACTTGCATTGCACACCAGCCCTTCTGCTGCCCAAGTTGAGAGGAGGGAGGCCCACGCCAAGGGTTTGAATGCACCCCATATGCTTAGCGGAGAGCGCTATCCCCCGGCCCTAATCGAATATGTCAATAACTGGAACAACGCGGAGTTCGTCAATCTCACCGACGATCTTCCGGAGAAATTTGGGCCCGTGGAATTTAGCGCGCAAATGAACACACCAGCTAAGGCTATTAACCTCGCTGGCCGGATGATGGAGGTACGCTACTTTGTCTTTTCTTTAGCATGCACAAGTGCTTAGAGATATATCCATTAGTCCCCGAGCCTCCGGGGGAGTAACCAGTTACTCGGCCGGATGCTCCTTAGAGAACTAGTGTAGCTCCTTAGTAACTTCGGGTATGCACACACATAGAGCCGGGTTAAGTTCCACTTGGCCCAGATCTTGTACACTTCGAATATGCACACACCTAGAGCCGGGTTAAGTTCCACTTGGCCCGGATCTTGTACACTTCGAATATGCACACACCTAGAGCCGGGTTAAGTTCCACTTGGCCCGGATTTTGTACACTTCGAATATGCACACACCTAGAGCCGGGTTAAGTTCCACTTGGCCCGGATTTTGTACACTTCGAATATGCACACACCTAGAGCCGGGTTAAGTTCCACTTGGCCCGGATTTTGTACACTTTGAATATGCACACACCTAGAGCCGGGTTAAGTTCCACTTGGCCCGGATTTTATACACTTCGAATATGCACACACCTAGAGCTGGGTTAAGTTCCACTTGGCCCGGATTTTGTACATTTCGAATATGCACACAATTAAGTCAACTTTGCTTTTCTCAGGTCACCACCAATCGTCGGAGCGCTGAGTTTCAGCGCCTCTTGGACAAACACAAGGGGCGGCACTCGAAACATTCTGCACTTCTTCCTGAGTTCGATAAAAGGGGTAAGTTTTCTCTTTTCCTTTTTTCCCATCTTTCTTTGTCTTTCCCTGTCGAATTAATTTGTCATTCGGATTGCACAGCCGGAGTGGAGGCCGAAAACACCATCATGAGAAAGAACTTGGAGCAGATAAAAGGTAAGTCAGTTTTGATTAATCTTCTTCTGCGCTCTCTCTCCTTTTCTTCTTGGCTCGGCAGATATTTTATGCCTCGGCTCTGCCGGGTTAACACACCGTTGCAGCATCCCTTGAAGATAGTGTGCCCGTGCCTGATATGATGCTGCATTTTCTCGAACAAGCAGGGCAATATCAGGCCGAGCTCAATAAGAAGGACGATGAACTTGCCATTCTCCGGGCCAAGGATGATGAAATTGCCAAACTCAAGGCTGAAATGAAAAAGCTCAAGGCGCTCCACAAAACTGAGATGGAAAAAGCTGGCCAAGACTTCACCGAGGAAAGGGAACGTATCAACCTTCAAATTTCCAAAGATCAAGAGCTGCTGAAGGAGGCCGACGTTAAGCTTGAATCGTCAAATGCTGAACTTGAGCAACTCCGGAAGAGGCGTGCTGATTGCACCATAGAGCTGACCCGGATCCACAGTCATATCTCTCGTAAGTTCTTTTCTTTCAGCCGACATGAATCTTTCTGGGTCAACCTCCTTTACTTATTTCACTCGTCTTGTTTTCAGGCAAATTTTCGGAGGGCGATGCTATTGCGGTTGCTACAGTTACCAAGTTTCGCCAGTAGAGGGGTACCCCAACTAGTCCTGCCTCTGGAAACATTCCCTATGACATGGAGGACTTGCTGGTTAGCTTATCTTCTCGCATCGAGATTGTGAAGAATTACGGTTCGTGTCTCCTAGATGCAGCAGTCCGGCTCTTCAATGCCCTTTGGCCTGGTGAAGATACTCCAGAGGGGTCCACTGCTCTGATTACCAAGTTAATGGATTGCGTGACCCACCTTGACCTCTGGAGGGAATCTGATGCACGCGCCGGAGCTGATACCGTCCTTCACTTTGTTCTCACATGGTACGAAAAGTTAGATCTGAAGCTTCTCGAGCGCCTGCGCAGCGGATCAAAGTGGTCCGATGACCCAGATTGGGTAGCCCGGCGCAAGGCTTGCGCCCACAACCTCATCCAGTTTGCTCCCATCCATCAATGGAATGAAGGACCAAGTTTCCTTGGCACCGTTGACGACGAATACGTCGAAGATGGTTCAGGAGACAAGGAAGAGGATGAAGCTTCAGATATTGAAGAAGATGTAGACGATGGTGAGGCTGAAGCCGGAGTTCCACCTACTGGCGCCGAGTTTCCTCCTTCTGCTGCTGCTCCTTGAGCGTGAAAAAACACTTTGAAGTTCATTAGATCCCCGGTATGCCGGGTGCAGATGTATTAAGCACACAGATCATATTTTGCTACTAAGTTGCTCATGCTGGATTAACTTGGGTGTAGTCCCCAAGTTTCATTTTCTTGTTTCTCCAATTTTCTGGCTCAGCTCGTGTCTACCTAGATTCGGTTTTGTGACTTACGAGTCCGAGTTTCAAAAATTGACTTAACAATACTTGGAAACTTTAGGACTAGCTCAAAATAACCCAGCATAGTAAACACAAGGTAGACATAAAGTTAGTCCAAATAACAAATGTCGGCTCGATTACATTCTTTTCCTTAGTCGTTTTTTGTGTGCTACGCAATTCCAACTTGTTATCTTGCTTGCCATGAAGCCGAATCTTGTCGGACAGCAGCAAGTCGAAGAGTTGAGTTTTTGGTGCTCACACACTACTAATCCGGCTTAGGCAGAAGCAACTTAAGCCAGCTGACATAAAAATAAATTACAAGTGCAGAGGATAACAAATATTATTAAGGCAGTCCCTGAGTTACTACTCGAGGTGCCAAGATTTCATTGATAAACTCATTGCCGGCCTACATACCGACGTATGAGAGACTCGGATACACACACTTCTTTGTTAAGTGTAGAAGGGACGAAGTAGAGCTACATTCCATGGACTCTTAGATTCCTCGCCGGACCTGTCCGCCTTGTTCTTCTCCTATGGTTTTGCATCGATGAGATAATAAGAGTCATTGTGCAATGGTTTGCTGACAATGAATGGCCCTTCCCATGGGGGGATAATTTATGCATGCCAGCAGTACGTTGTACCAACCGGAGTACAAGATCACCTTCCCGGAAGACCCGGTGGTTAACTTTCCGGCTATGATAGCGTCGGAGATTTTGCTGATATATGGCGGATCTGGACAATGCCAATTCTCTCGCTTCTTCCAACAAATCAACATCATTTTGCCGGGCTTCTCGCACTTCGGCTTCTGTGTATTGGGTGACCCTAGGCGAATCATTCTCTATGTCAGCTGGTAATACAGCTTCTGCCCCATATACCAGAAAAATGGTGTATAGCCTGTTGATCTATTCGGAGTTGTTCTTAAACTCCACAGTACCACTGGTAGTTCTTCTATCTAGCACCCCGCTGATCTTTGCAGTGGCTCAATGAGCCGGGGTTTTATCCCGGATAATACTAATCCGTTGGATCTCTCCACTTGTCCGTTCGATGCGGGGTGGGCTACCGAGGCAATGTCTAACCGGATCTTCTTATCTCGGCAGAATCACGCAAATGCTCCTTCAGCAAAATTGGTGCCATTATTTGTTATGATACTGTGAGGATAGCCATATCTCAGAATGATATCTTTGAGGAATGTCACGGCTGTGGCTCCATCACATTTTCTTATCGGCCTTACTTCAATCCATTTTGTAAACTTGTCCACCATAACCAAGATATGGGTCATATTTCCTCTTGCCGGGTTAAACGGACCAACCATATCCAAACACCATACAACAAATGGCCAGGTAATTGGTATGGTCTTGAGTTCCGACATTGGCATGTGTGTCTTGATAGCATACCCCTGACAACTATTGCACCTCCTTACTAGATCCTCTGCTTGCTCTAAGGCACTTGGCCAGTAAAATCCATGCCGGAAACCTTTTGCTACCAAGGCTCTAGATGTGGTGTGATGCCCACATTCCCCTTGATGTATATCTCGGAGGATGTCAACCCTTCTTCCGGGTCACCACATCGTTGGAGGACGTTAGTCACACTCCTCTTGTATAGCTCGGAATTGATAATTGTGTATGCCTTTGCCCTCCTCTAAATTTGCCTTGAAAGCACTTCTTCACTGGGAAAAATTCCATCCTTCAGGAATTGGAATATGGGCAGTGCCCAAGCTGGTATAGTTCACACCGGAAACACTTCCTCGTCAATTTCCATTTGATCCACCAGTATAACCTCAACCGGATCACGCTGTGCAGTCCCCGGGTTCTGCGAAGCAGTCCCTGGGTTTCCTAAACCCCTTCCCACATCAATGTCCATGGGCACAGCTTTCGACTCTGGATTATCCGGGATATAGATTGACACGGATTCTTGGGATGGCCTGATAGATGGCTTTCTGAGGTGCTCTAATGCTACACCCGGTGGAATTGCTTGTCGGGTTGATCCGAGCTTCGACAGTATGTCGGCAGCCTCATTTTTCAGCCGAGGTACATGATGAAACTCGCACCCTTCAAAGTATCCTGATATCTTTTGCACGTGAAATCTGTATAATGCCATGTTTGCATCCAACGCATCCCAATGCCCTGAGACTTGCTAGACTACTAGATCCGAATCACCAAAGCACTGGATCCGGCGTATTCCAATTTCTTTTGCCACTTTGAGTCCATGCACAAGTGCTTCATATTCAGCAACATTGTTTGATGCTACGAAATGGATCTGCAGCACATACTTCGGCTAGTCTTTCTTGGGAGAAGTAAGCACAACTCCGGCACCTAACCCGGTTTTCGTTTTTGATCCGTCAAAGTGCATTCTCCAGTAGTTCGGATATGGCAAGGGTGGCTCATATTGCATCTCGGCCCAATCTATGAAAAAGTCGGCCACTACCTGAGACTTGATCGCATCTCTCCTGTCATATTGTGGAGCGTATGGGGCTAGCTCAATTGCCCATTTTGCAATCCGGCCACTTGCATCCTTGTTGCTCATTATCTCGGATATGGGGGCTTCACATATTACTTTGATGGGGTGCTCTTCAAAATAGTGCTTTAGCTTCTTAGCCGCCATATACACACCATATGCCATCTTCTGATAGTGGGGATAGTTTTGTTTCGAAGATGATAATACCTCGCTCAGATAATATACTGGCCTTTGCACTGACTTACCCTCCTCTTCTCGCTCTACCACAATTACTGCACTTACAACTCGGTTGGTTGCGGCTATATAGAGCAACATTGGCTCCTTTGATAGTGGAGAGGCTAACACTGGTGCAGTGGCTAACATTTTCTTTAATTGGACAAAGGCTTCATTGGCCTGCGGCGTCCATACAAACTTGTCCGACTTTTTCATAAGTTGATAGAGAGGCAGTGCCTTTTCTCCCAACCGACATACAAATTGACTTAAGGATGCCAGGCAACCAGTGAACTTCTGGACATCGTTAAGACACTTTGGCAATTCCATTCGCTCTATGGCCCAGATTTTAGTTGGGTTAACTTCGATACCTCGGCTGGAGATAAGAAATCCGAGTAATTTTCCAACCGGGACACCGAAGGTACATTTCTCTGGGTTAATCTTCATTCGGAACCTCCTTAGGTTCGCGAACGTTTGCCTGATATCGTCAAGGAGCGTTTTGCTTTCCTTGGTTTTTATAACCACATCATCCACATATACTTGCCCATTTTGGCCAATTTGGTCGTGTAAACATTTTTGCATGCATCTTTGGTATGTTGCCCCTGCATTACATAAACCGAAAGGCATGGTGCGATAGCAATAAGCCCCATACGGGGTGATAAACGTAGTCTTTATTTGATCATTCAGGTTCAGAGGTATCTGGTGGAAACCAGAATATGCATCTATGAATGTAGAATCTATGACTTGATCTATCCTTGGCAGTGGGAATGGATCTTTTGGGCACGCCTTATTCAGGTTTGTGTAATCGATGCACATACGCCAAACCACTGCCACATTCGGATCATCCTTCTTCTTTTCCACCAGAACCGAATTAGATAGCCAATCCGGGTAAAGCACTTCCATGATAAACCCAGCTGCTAGGAGCCGAGCTATCTCATCTCCGATGACTTTTCTCCTATCTTCGGCGAAGCGGCGGAGAGGTTGCTTCACTGGCTTTGCTCCGGGTCTCACATTCAAAGAGTGCTCGGCCAACTCCCTCGGAACACCTTGCAAGTCCTGTGTGGACCAAGCAAAGATATCCCGATTCTCACGGAGGAAGCTGACGAGCTCGCTTTCCTATTTGTCACTTAACCCGGCACCAATCATTAGGGTGCGCTCTGGGAACAGATCATCAACAGGCACTTTCTTTGTATCTTTAGTTGCCTGAAACGAGACACTTCCATGCGGGTTACTCAGTGCTAGCATATATTGATGTGCGGACTGAGCTAATGCCGCCACGTCCTGGATCTTTCTCTTCTCTTGTGCGATCACGAGCGACTCGGCCAGGTTAGACCCGGCTGACGCACACTCAATGGAACGTCAAAAATCTCCTGCTATGGTAATTACTCCATTTGGCCCGGGCAACTTCATCTTCAGGTAACTGATGTGACAACTTGCCATGAATTTGTTCAGGGCAGGCCTGCCGAGTAACGCGTGATATGCACTTTCTAGGTTCACCACCTCAAACTCCAAATTTTCAGTTTGGCAGTTATCTCTTGTGCCAAATAACACGTCTACCCAGACCTTGCCAATGGGTTCGCAAGAAATTTCTGGCACAATACCATGGAAAGTTGTTCTCGTAGCCTGGAGCATGTTCTCCGTGATACCCAACTTGCGCATTGTATCCACGTACATAATATTGATGCTGCTGCCATTGTCAATCAGCACCTTAGAGAATCTTACATTGATATTTGGCCCGATGAAGGTTGGGTCCAGTACTAATGCATACGAACCAATACTAGGCATAAGCTTCGGATGGTCCTTGATACTCCACGTAATTTCCTGATCTGACCAAGGCATATACCTCGTCACTGCCGGCATTACCGCATTCACTTCCATATGTCGACGCTGCAAGTTCTTTGTATCTGTCTCCTCCGTGGTAAACACACAGTAACTCTGGTGATGCTCTCTTTATTCATTTCTCCCCTCATTGCCGGGATATCTTTGATCTGGATGGTGCTGATTTTACACCTGATGCACTGCATCCCTTCTCTCATGATTTTCATACCTCGGCGGAGGTGGTGGCAACATTAATTGTTGCGTGTTCGCTCCGGAGAGTAATTGCTGCCGGGGTAACTCCTGCCGAGGTTGATCGCTCTGAGGTTCCTGGGCATTCCCTGAACCACTTTGTTATATATTCCTCATCCACTCACATTGCCGAGTTGTGTGACCCGCCGGGTTAATCGGATTTGGCGTGTGAAATTTGCACGGCTGATCCATCATTGCCTCATACGTATACCTTGGTCGGTCCTTCTTTTCTTGCCACTGTCTCTTTTGCTCAGGCGTCCAAGTTTTCTTGCCATAATTTCTTGGGGTCCACTGTTGCCCTCTAGTTTTCTGATGCTGATTACTCCCTGCTACGGGTTGATCTTGATTTACAGCAGCAACTTCTTGCGAACTGTACCTGTAATCCGGTTTATCGTCTCTTCTCTTACCCTGGTAATCATTCCGCCGGGATGACCCGGCTCTATCTCGCTGGTAGTACTCCTTATTTGACTCGTTTGACACCAGCCTAGGTTGAGTCGGATCACCCAAGGCATATGAATCAGCAATCCGGATTGTCTCTGCCAGTGTAGTTGGCATATCCCTTTTTAACCTTTGCCATAACATGCTTGTATATCTACACCCTTGCGCAAACCAAGCTATGTCCTGTGACTCAATCACGCCCTCACATGAGTTTCGCATAGTGCACCAGCAGGTTAAGAATTCCCGATCCGTCTCATTTGGTCTCTGCTTGCACATTGCTAATGTTTGTGGCCTATTCGGCCTCTGATACGTGCTCGAGAAGTTACTGAGTAACATTTCCTCAAAATCGATCCAGTAGTTGATACTACCAGGTGGTAGATTGTTTAACCACACCCTCGCTGGCCCTTCCAGCATCTGAGGTACATATCTCACTGCCCATCTCAAATTGCCTGTCGCAATCTTTATTGCAGTTGCATAGTTGATCAACCAATCCTCTGGCTTGGTGCTGCTGTCATATGTCTTCATGCCTCTAGGTAACTGGAAGTTAGGTACCGGAGGCTCTTTCATGATCCGGGGCCCAAAGCATGCTGGACCCGGAGGACCTTGACACTCAATTTGCTCCGACCTATAAAGCCGGTCCAATTTTAACCTGGCGTCATCAGGCATCAAGTTCCTGCTTCCCAACCTTGACCCTATCACGTGATAATCCGGCCTAGGGTATCCTGCGTTCACCATTTCTGGATCACCATCATTGTATTTATCTTGCTCTAGTGGAGCGCCCCTCTGTTGCATACCTTGGCCGGCACTTCGCTCTTGCCGTGGTATATTCCGCTGCTACGGTTTCCCTGCACCCGCCGAGTTGTGCTGTCTGGCATTGCCGTTCACAGCGTTTCCCTGACCAGCATTGCCTTGGTCGTGGTTACCTCGGCCAGCTTCACCTCGGCTGACACTTCGTCAATCCTCATTTCCCTGCACTTCTTTTCCTTTCCCTGTCCTTGCCGGGTCATACGGGACTATTTGTTTGTTCCTCCTGGCCGAGGTTACCACTTCCTCTCTTCTAGGACCACCACGAGGAGACGATGCAGCTCCAGCGGATTTCTCCGGGTTACCTACTGCCGAATAAACAACCTTGGATGCTCTAGCTCTCCCCGGGTTTGCCCTGAGCAACTCTTCGTTCTGTTTGTTAGCAATTCGAACTAGCTCATTGAACCTATCCTGCTGTCTTTGCCGGGCTTCACCCGTCAAACCCTCTAACTCGGACGCAGCTGCATCCGCTGCTCGGAGGTTCTTTGCCGGGGTACTGTACTTCGGCAGCCCCACGGACAAGATGTTCTCTGATTCCTCAGCCCTAGTGTCACCCTCTTTGTTCATTTCACTGATGAGGTTTCTCCCTTATACTTTTACAACATCTACCTTATTTGCTCTTGCGTACTCTCGCAGCGTTATGTTCAATGACTATTGAGCTGCGGCTATCTTTTTCGCACCCTCCAGTATTTTCTGCCTAATTTCCTCTAACTCGGCCTGTGCCTAGGCCGGATCTACCACTGCTGCTACGGGGCTTCCCAGGCTATCTATTGCCTACTACAGCACATTTTCTGGCCTCTCTAGCGGAGGACCTCTACTTTTCCTCGGTGCCTTGGGTGTTACCTCCGGATCTGGTGCTGGATCCTTGCTCGCGCCAGCGTCAGGCGCTGTCATCGTCACCTCAGCGCGGTTAGGAGAGCGAGTGATACGCGCTTCGTAAACTGCACTAAGGGGTGGCTCTCCTCCTTCGACGACATGCCACGGGTGAACGCATGACACATCGACGCTGACGTAGATCTTGTGAGCGCCAAGCTTGACGAAGATGCCGTTGCGCGGTGGAGGTCGCTTGCCAAAACAGCCAGCATTGTCGCTGACGTAGTCTAGCGCTCCGAAGCACTGAACGAGCTCGAAGACGATGCGCTCGCCGTTGTCGATGAGGTTTCCCGTCCGGATCTTCACTCCTGCTAGTGCCACTAGCCCCACGGTGGGCGCCAACTATCGTGGTGGTGTCACGGCAGATGCCATGGATAGGCTAAAGGTGGGGCAATATGCACTAGAGGAATCCAGGGAGGGATAGTGTGGTGATTCCACACACAGATGCTTTGTATTCACTAGATTCAAAAGGTTTACAATGCTACTTGAGCTGTATTGGGGAGAGGAGAAAGAAGGAGCTCTCTTACTCTCACCACTACCTATCTCCAATGAACCAACTACCCAAATGCCAACCTCCCCAAAAATCAACCCTTTCTATAGATGCCCTAGCCCTCCTTATAAAGGGGTGGCTAGGTCTCCAATTAGGGCATACGTGGAGGCATATTCCAAGGAATATGTCTCTTCCCTAAATAGCAAACCGACCGGGTCACTTTTCGCCATCGTAAGCCATGTAGAGGCTACGTGAGCCTCCGCGGCGCCAGCGTCATCTGACACAGGCCACGTCACCCTTGTCGGCCACGTCTCGGTGGTCCTTCCCTCTGTCCGCTTCGCTCATGCTCCAGCGTATAGTGACCACCTTTTGACCAGCGAGATACCTTCCTTCTCTTGCAAGCCTGATATAACTCGGATCATGCCTAGTTAATCCGGCCATGCGGGTACCTGCATACAAGTTACAGAAATCCTGCCGGCATACGACATACGTCGGCCGAGACTCAGTTAGGTGGACATCCTCCGGTCTGGGTTACTCCGTGATTCGCCCTGCCTTGAGGTGACTCGGCCAGCGTTCGCTTTGACCTTGCCGTACCTCGGCTAACTCGGCCTTTATACACCCGCATGACCTTACCTGGGGGTATCCCCCCACAAAAGTATATTCATGCATGTAGAAAAATAAACATGCTAAAACTGTAAGATAGATTACAAGGTTCTCACAGATCCCCCCAAGCTTGGAATCAAGCCAGGTGGATCAAATAATTCCTTGCGATTACTTACTCCTTTTTGGGAGTAAAGAAGTCATCATCTCCTATTCTTCATCCTCCTTAAGACTACAAGCTTGAGAAATACACTCGAATCGAGTGGACATCTCTATGATGCCAACATGCAATTCTTTAATTACCTTGCTTAAGATCTTCCTGTCATCGGCCATCTCCATGATAATCTTGGTCAGGAGTTGTACTCTGCCGTCGATGTCATCCACCTTATTTTCAATTTCTTTGCCCATCATCCAGTAAGAGTCAATGCCTTCTCCAATGGTTTCAACACAAGCTTTCGAAATCTTTTCAAGGTTCTTGATCTTTTCTCGAATCTCATCTCGGTTTTCCCCTTTTCTGGAAGAGGATCCTGGAGGGGATTTAAGAGAAGACTCGAAGGTTATACCTATAGGGGTTGAGTGGAGATTTTCCTTTGTTCCTTCCTTCTTCCACGTGCTTGAGCATCTCCAACTTTTGCGGGAACATGTCTTCCCAGTTGGGGAGTGGAACCACTTGTGCGGACTCGTTGTCCGAGGAAGATGAAGTATCTGCTTCAGATCCCTTCTTTTTTGCTTGTTCTTCAGAGACGAGCTCCTTCTTGGTCCAGATCTGCTTAATATAAAAAGGTTGCATGCACCTTGAGTGATCAAGTGAGATTTGAGGTTTCATTGTAAAGAGGAAAAATAAAGCTTTAGATATAAAGTAAGACAGAAGAGAACAATAAACATGAAAATTGCAAACTAATGGATAAAATCAATAAATAAAAGGGGCTAAAGTCGGTCACGGGTAAGTGGTACAGGCGGGCTCCGCCCGTACCATATCCCCGTACGGGTTTCTTACCGCCTTTCTGTTTTTTTAGAAGCAAAGACTTCTCGAATAAGCACGGAGAGGCAGAGCCAGTAACGAGCATCGGTACGGGCATTGATGCCCGTACGGTCCGACCGTATTGTATCAACGAAAAACAGCATTAGTACTCCGACCGTTTAACGAGCACTGGTACAGGCATGTCCGACCATATGGTCTGCTCGTACTAGGTCAAAAAACAGCTTGGAATAGCCAGAAAAACTAACTAAGTTTAGTGAAAAAGATAAAGTCGACTAAAAAGTTTCCAAAGTAGCAGAACTAAGTAACTAAAACTTTGTTGCCTCACTTTTGCTTGTTGTATTCTTCGGCCGAAACTAAAGTGATCAACTCCATAGTGTTTACCTCTCCAACCCTATAATGCTTCAACTGCTACCCATTAACAATCCAGGATGAAGAAGAGGGCGTAGTATTTTTTAGTCTTACTGCTCCCGAAGGATATGCTTCTTCAACTTCATATGGTCTTTCCCACCTGGATTTCAGTTTTCCTGCAAAAATCTTAAGCCTAGAGTTATAGAGCAAAACTTTATCTCCAGTTTTAAATCCCTTGCCCTCTAATTTCTTATCATTCCATTTCTTCACCTTTTCTTTAAATATTGTAGCATTTCATAGGCCTCATTTTTGAGTTCATCTAAGGCATGAATATCCAAGAGTTGTTTTCCCCTCGCAATTTAAAAGTCAAAGTTCATAGTTTTAATAGCCCACCGAGCCTTATGCTCAAGTTCTAAGGGAAGGTGACAAGTTTTACCATAAATCATTTTGTAAAGTGTCATTCCCATAGGATTCTTGAAAGCTGTACAATACACCCACAATGCAACATTAAGCCTCAAAGCCCAGTCCTTTCTTGACATGTTCACCGTTTTCTGAAGTATGACCTTGATTTCTCTGTTAGATAATTTCACTTGTCCACTGGTTTGAGGGTGGTAAGGTGAGGCTACCTGGTGGTCTACTCCATACTTTTGAAGTATCTTGTCAAAAGTTCCCTTCATAAAATGAGTTCCACCATCAATAATCAAAAATCGGGGTACTCCAAACCTGGGAAAGATGATGTCCTTGATCATTTTAATGGAAGTGGCGGCACCTGCATGAGAAGTGGGTATAGCTTCAACCCATTTAGTAACATAATCAACAATAACAAGAATATGAGTATAACCATTAGAGGGAACAAATGGTCCCATAAAGTCCATTCCCCATACATCAAATGGTTGCATTACTAAGTTATATTTCATATTCATTTCTTGTCTTTCACCAATATTACACATACGTTGACAAGCATCATAATTTCTAACATATTCATGAGAGTCTTTAACTTGTGTAGGCCAGTAGAAACCTGACTGCAAGACATTAGCTGCAGTACGATTACCAGCATGATGCCTGCCGTAAGGACTATCAAGACAAGCCTTAAGGATGGCCTTTTCCTCGTGCTCGGATACACATTTCTGGATTATCCCGTCTATGCCCTGCCTGTATAAGTAAGGGTTGTCCCAAAAGTAATGTTTTAAATCATTAAAGAATTTCTTTCTTTGATTGTAATCCATTCCTTTTGGTAAAAACTTGCCTACAAGGAAATTAGCATAATCTACAAACCAAGGATCACGAGGTTCTATAACTTCAAGGTATTCTCCTGGCAAAGATTCCTTAATAGGAATAGGATCCTCTATGATTCCTTCCATCTGTGACAAATGGTCTGCCACATGGTTATACTTTCCTCTTCTATCTATTATCTGTAGGTCATATTATTGTAGTAACTAGACCCATTTAATTAGACGGGGATTAGCATCTTTCTTAGCTAGAAGGTGTCTCAAAGCTTGATGGTCAGTATGAACTATTACTTTTGAGTTGATAATATAGTGTCTAAATTTATCACAAGCAAAAACAACAGCTAGAAATTCTTTCTCAGTTGTCGCATAGTTCCTTTGATCATCATTAAAAATCCGACTAGCATATTGAATGATGTTGAGATTAGGTCCATCACTTTTTTCTAAAACAACCCCAATAGCATAGTCACTAGCATCACACATAATGTCAAATGGTTCATCCCAATTGGGTGGCTGAATGACCGGTGCAGAAATTTGTGCCTTTTTAAATGTTTGAACGAACCATAGCAATCTCTATCAAAACTAAAAAGGGTATCTTTATCTAAGAGACGAGTTATTTTAGCAAAATTTTTAATAAAGCATCTATAAAAACCGGCATGTCCAAGGAAGTTCTTTACTCCTTTTATATCTTGCGGAATCGGTAGCATTTCTAAAGTAGCCAAATTTAAATTATCAATCTCAATATTCTTTTCAGAAACCTTATGCCCGAAAACTATACCTTCCCTTACCATGAAGCGGCAACGCTCCCAATTTAGATCCATGTTGGTTTGTTTACATCGCTCAAAAACTCTATAAAGATTACAGAGACATTGCTCAAAAGTAGTTCCATAAAAAACAAAATTGTCCATAAGGACCTCCACGTAACTTTCCACAATCTGTCGAATATTTTTAGAACACACTCTTGAAGAGTAGCTGCTGCGTTACACAAACCAAAAGGCATTAATCTATGAGCATAGGTTCCATAGGGACAGGTAAAAGTAGTTTTTCTTGATCTTCGGCCTCGATAGCTATTTGAGAGTATCCAGAGTATCCGTTAAGGAAACAAAAGTAAGAATTAGCAGACATCCTTTCCATAATATCATTAATAAGGGGTAGTTGCTTATGAATTTTTATGGTTTCTTTGTTCAACTTCTTGAAGTCAATACACATTCTATATCCTGCTATTGTTCTAGCAGGTATTAATTCATCCTTATCATTATTAAATATTGTTATACATCCTTCTCTAGGTATGCAATGAGTTGGACTCACCCACTTACTATCTAAAATTGGATACATAATACCGTTGTCCAACATACGTATAACTTCCTTACTTACTACCTCTTTTATTTTAGGATTCAATCTTTTTTGATTATCAACAAATGGTTTAACATCTTCAATCAAAGATATCTTGTGAGTTACTATGGAAGGGTCTATACCTTTTATATCATTAAGAGTGTATCCAAAAGTTTCATGTTGTTTGACAAGTACCTCTAACAATTTCGTGCTTTCCTCCGAAGATCGCTTATTATCTAAAATCACTGGGCATTTACCTTCCTTATCTAAGAATTCATACCTGAGACTCGGAGGGAGATATTTGAAAACAAGGTGTGGCAGATCCTCATCCCCTTTTCTTTCAAGTTATTCAAATTCACCCCTGAGTCTTGGCTCGACATCTGGTGAAGTGTTGAGAATCTCATCGAAATCTCCTTTTGCAGAGTCGTTGACAAGCGAATCAATGCTTGTCAAACTCCTCTCCAACTCAGATTGCGGAGTGAAAAAATAGATTGCTGGCAATTCTTCAACAGTCTTCTCCACTTTAATCTCAAGTTTCTTTTCATAAGGTAATCTTGTGAATTGGCTGTAGTTTATTTCTACAGTTTCTTCACCAAACTGCAAAGATAAAGCCTGCTTTTTGTTGCTAATATCAATGTTCATAGAGTTGTAAAAACAATTACCAAAAATGACCAGGCAGGACGTGTTCAAAGTTATTTCAATAATATGAAAATCAACTATGTACACAAAAGCCCCCACATAAACACAAACATTGCGGAGTATCCCGCGAGTAGGATGCAAAGTTCGATTAGAAAACATAAAGTAGCTTCTGATGGCTCAAGGTAAGATTCATCAAGAGGATCATGCATTTTTAATAGATAGTATAAGGCATGATATTTATGGAAGAACTTAAGTCACAAAACCCTACATAAGTAGTCCCTCCTAAACAAAAAGGAATTTTCTCTTGACTTCTATTCTTACCATCAAACTTGCCCCCTATCAATTCAGAGGATTCTTTACTTACCATTATCACTTCATCCTTGAACAATTCAGGTTCCAGAAGTTCTTTTACTATCCCAATATTCTCTTTAATGGCTCCCAGATACTTAGTTAACCTTCCTATTCTTTTATTCCCTTCACCCCTGCTATCCATTACTTTAGTTAGAATAGTTTCTTCCTCGACTAACATTTTCTTTTGCATGTTTGAATATTTATCACTTTGGAAAGTTTTAGAAGTTTTTTCTTCCACAGGTGGTGTATAGCATTCCCAATCTTTCGGAATCTGCAGGTAGTCAGCATAAGATTTAATAATTTGAATAATCTTGCGATGGTCAAGATTAAAATTTCCAAGCAGTTTTTCTTTTTTCCCGAATCTAGAAATCTTTTTAAGCAATTGTACTCTACGGGATTCTATTTATTAAACTCGGCCTCACAATAGGCTTTCTATATCCTATTCACTGTGTCTAGCAAATTCCATGCCCTTTCAACACTGAATTCGGTGAACGACCCATTGGTAAGGGAGTCGGGTTCATTTTTGTTATTATCATTCAAACCTGTGTAGAAGGTGTGTATCACTAGCCAAGTTGGGAAATTATGATGGGGACAGCAATCAAGCAATCCCCAAAACCTTGTATATCCTTCATGCAAGCTTTCTTCAGGTTTCCCTTTAAAATTTGTGATCATGCGTCTTGCACCAAGAGTTTTTGTCCTGGGAAAGAAATCAACTAAAAATAGAGAGGCTAGGCTCTCCCAGGAATTAGTAATCTTTTCAGAACTATGAATATAACAAGAACGAGCCTCTTCAATGAGAGTTTGGGAAAAGAGAGCAAACTTAACCTCATCCTCAGTTTGTAGATTTACGTGGAAAGTGCCACAAATACTTCAAAGAACCTTACATGCTCATACAGATCCTCTATACCATCTCCTACAAATTTATTTGCATGCAAAAGATCCAAGAGCATGGGGTTAATATCATACCCTCTTGGGTTATTGGATTAATATCATACCCTCTTGGGTTATTGGATTAATATCATACCCTCTTGGGTTAATATCATACCCTCTTGGGGTTAATATCATACCGCTTAGCTCCCCGACAAAGGTGCCAGAAAATATCTTCATGACTGCAAGTGCACAGATCAATTGTAACTAGTTTCTAAGTAAAGATATCGAACCCACAAAGAGCTATTGGTAAAGGTCTTTATACTCCTCGTTACTCTCTACCAAAGGATACTTATAAGCTTCCTTTGATATCAAGTAAAGGGTGTTTGAAAGGTTTATGGTTGTTTGCAAAAAAGTAATTAAAAACAAATAACAAGTTTGTATGAAAGCATGGTTAAACTCAATAGGCCTAAAACATTCTCGGGGATGTAGGATACACCACTAGCATAGTATTATTGTTATATGTAATCAAGAGAACATATTCCTTATGTCATGATATGTTTGGAGAGAGCTCCATAATAAGATGTTCACTACAAGGCTCGTAGGAAGCCACTTTGTTGAGCCAAGAGTGAGGTCACCTATAAATAACCACTGTGATGTTTGAGAGCAGTCACCCATACAAACCACCATAATTAAGGGTTTCCCCGTGGATATCTTAATTAGCTTAGAGAGTCCCTCTTTAATCCTCCTTTGACCGTGTAGGTTACGAGCTGACGCCAATCTGTCATGGGGCCATTCCGGGTATGCTTCCAAGACATGTCCAAAGGATTTATCACTCCCTTTAGTCCCGAGGGAAATTGATATGCGGCCGGACTACACATGCCATCTAAATAGAGAGATCAAACACAGATCATAATTTTATCATAGACGGGCAAGTCATATGGACACAAGAATAGATCATCTTTATTACAAATTCATAATGGTGCTAGGGTTTCTCCATCTCTCCAAGAACAAGGGAACTACTCACTCATGGAAGCAATCAACAACATCATCATAATCAAATGAATGGATAAAAGTACGGAGGTAGATCTAATGTAACCCACAATTGAATCTGGAATTACAATGAGATCTAATAGATGAAATATGGGGGTAATGGTGGTAATGGAGATGCAGCGGTTCATGATGAAGGGGATGATGCATTGTCCTCCAATGATTCGTGAAGCAGCTAGGATTTTTCCCCAGCCAAGTTCCTCCTTCAAATCCCTTTCAGATGTGGTTTTTTGTGGTTTCGGATGGCTGTGAATGTCGGATCTCCCTCTCGTCTTCGCTAGGAGAAAGTATTTGATGAGGCGGTCATGATGGCGCTTGGTACGGGCGGACGGTACGGGCGGGCTCCGCCCGTACCACTGGTCGTTATTAGTACTAGTTTCTCCTCCGCACATGGTATTCTCCCAGGTGCACAGGTAAATCCATAAAATTACTTTTATCACTTAAAAATATCATACAATTACACAATATGACAATTCCAATTAATATGTTCATATAGGACTCAATGATTTGGGATCCTGTTGAAACAAGAACAAAATGGTGCGTAAAAATGCGTTGAAATACAGAGATTCATACTCTATTTATGAAAAAATAAAAGGTAAAAATGCTTCATTTTTGGACTCATCATGTAGCTCCTCTAATCCCTGTGAAAAACATCAACACAAAATTTTCTTCCATCTCTTTTCTGTGGGGTCACATTAGTGGGTACAAAAGACACATTGGTTGCTGCAAGAAATTCTAAAACATATATATATATATGAAATGTCCAGCAGATATATAATGTTGTATGCTTTCTCAAGAACTCAAATCAATCAAAAATATTCAACTTAAAAGCTCAAAGAATGCATAACATAAAATGGAACAAAATCTATCCAGAATTTTTGCAGCAGCAAAACGTAATTAATTACTCTACTTAGACATGTCCTAACATTACGAAATTACAAGGTAATACAGAGGGTGGAAAGTTGTAACTACATTTCCAATATGAGCTCAATCCGATTTACATAAAAAATACGAAAAATCATACGGTACAGAGACTCGTGCAGGATTTTGCAACTCCATATATATGTTCAACTTTTTCAATCCAAAATGGGTAAAACTTAGTACTTTATTGAGAAATACAAAAATAAAACAAAACTAAATTCTATTTCTATAACAAGAGTACACAAATAAAATTAAAACAAAAACATTCGGATTGCCTCCTGCAAAGTGCTTTCTTTAAAGCCATATAGCTAGGCTTACTTACTTGTGTTTCAAGAGGGGTGAAGCTCATGAGGGAGCTTGAATTTTTGAGTGTCTCTCTTCCTTGGAAAGTGTTCCATACACTTATTATGTGGAAACTGAAACTTTACATTACCTTCCTTTGAATCAATAATAGCACCTGTAGTATGAAGGAAAGGTGTTCCCAAAATAATTGGACTAGAGTTTTTACTCCCCATGTCCTTGATAATAAAATCAACGGGAACGAAAGTCATGTGAAGCTCTAGCATTACATTACTAACTTTGATTACAACATGTTTAATAGTATCATCATCAAGTAGTAAGTCCATGGAGAATTTTTCTATATTTTGCAATTCTAGCAATTCATGTAGATCTCTAGATAAAACTGAAATACTAGGACCTAGATCATGTATATCATGGTGTGTTTCTTATCCAATAGTAATTAATACCTTGGGGATCCATACATCCCCAATCTTAGGTGGTATCATAGCATCTTGATTGACCTAGAAATATTTTCTTTAAGCACATGGTTAGCTATATAAGAACCACAACCCGCTTGGTGAAAATTTCTGGAAGGATCACTAGCAAATTTTTGTAGCATATTAATGAGTTCATGCAAGCTAAATTTATCTAGATCAAGTAGTGGATACTTAAACTCACTAAGCATATTTACTTCTTCAACCTTTTTCTTTCAAATATATGAATTTTAAATCTCCTAGCGATCATAAAAAACATCTTCTGGTACTTTAGCCTTTTCTAAACTTTATTTAATATTCACTTCCAAAAGTAAACCATCAGGTGTGTTTGCAGCAGTAATAATCATGAAAGAACCTTCACATTCATCATCCAAAAATGTCCTAGAAGTGTCAAATAATCCTCTATAAAACACATGCATGAAGATCCAATCTCTAAGTCCATGTTCCACTCCAAAAGCTATTCCTCTAAATCTTTCCCAAGCTTTTACTAATGGTTCTTCTTCCTCTTGCTTAAAGGTAATAACTATTTGTCTAAGGTTGCATATTGTTTCAGTGGAACTAAACCTTTCAATAAATGATGCTTTAAAATTAAACCAAGAGCTAAAGCTTCCAGTAGGCCATTTCAAAATCCAATCTAATGCCTTTCTAACAAGTGAATAGGGAAAAACTTAACTTTAATTATGTTGTTGTTTGCATTGCTCAAATTCAAAACTTTACACCTTTCATCAAATTTCTAAGATGTTGTATAGGATCTTCCTTTGGTTTCCCATAGAAGCAGTTTTCATAAATTATTTTAGTGATGTTGGGATCTACTTTAAATTGCTCTACAGGGATATTCATATCTTGAGGAAAATTCCTAACACTAAATGGCCAAAAAGTTCTTTTCTCCATTACTAAATTTTATGCGTTTTATGTTTTTAAATGAAAACTGAAAGTAAAATGATACTAAAACTAATACTACAGAACTAACAACTAACAAATGAAAACAAAACTAAAAATAAAAAGACAAACCGAAATACAAAAGTAAGACAAAAACTGAAAAATAAAAAGTAAATGCAAAACCGAATGGTAAAAGAAACTAAAAATGTAAAAACTAAAATGTAAAGATGAAAGTAAAGACAATAATAAAACAAAATAAAACTATTTTGAAGATTTAAAAGAACAAGAAGATACTCACGTAGGTGTAACCCCCCAAGCTTAGGTGTTTACACAAGTTGGTGATGAAGTTAAACTTTCTTGTGAGCTATCCTTTTACTAGCTCCCTATCAACGACGCCAAAAAACGTCCTTGATGCAAGCGCTAGAAAACTTCCTGACAGTTGTCGTAGGAGCTTCTCGCTGCACCTTAATGGTTGAAACTCTAAGTGAAGAGTGATGTAGTAAATGGAAGTCTTCCCCATGAGGGAAACTCGAGGGTTCAAATATCGAACTCTCGAGGAGCTGTGTGTAAGATAATGATACTCTTTATTCTTTGTCAATCAACCTACAAAATAGTTGTAGATTTGTTTTTGCCCTCAACCTCACCAAGTGGTTGTGAAGCACAAGGTGTATGTAAGAAAAACTGAAATAAAGTACAATAAAAGTAAAATGCAATGCAATAATAAAGTAAATATGCAATGGTGGCAAATGCAATGGAATATGATGTTTTTCGATTTTGGTTGGTGTTTGCAAGTATGAGAAATGTTTTTGTATTTTCGGATTAAATTAGTACTGAAAATAAAAAGAGATGTAGATGTCTTGGATAGTGTTTTCTTATGGTTTAAAATGGACCGGGGTTCATGGTTTCTCTTATACACTCTCTCTTTTAGTTGTGGTGGACATGGGACACTCTAGTTGACATAATATTGGTGCAACATGTTAAAGTATGGATAGCATTTCACTTGGGCATCACGTCCTAATATAGATATGTTATTTTACTAACAATTCACTTATACTCCACTAGAAAGGGGGTCTGCAAACAATCTAGTATCAAGAACAATCTCAGAGTATAGCATTAAGCTCTATGACATGAAGTTAAAATAAGAACATACTTGATCTAGTCTAAGCATGGTATTTTCTTTATCCCTAGTGAGGCAACTAAGTGAGGTAAACACCCAAGTGATTCGCAAGTTTTACTGTCCTACCCGCAAGATCACCCTCGTTGATCCAACTAATGCACACGTTCCCCCACACATGCTCCCATATACAAGTTTGATCAAAACAAGAACGGGGTACATAATATGCATCTATTCATTTACTCCAATACTGAACAATTGTAATCTCAAATATCAAATATATAAAGATCCACCACATAGGTAATACAAATATGACTATAATCATGTTATGCAGCTCATACAGTTCTAATACAATCGAGATCATGAGAGAGAGATACAATAGCTACTGCCACAAACCCATAGTCCAGGGGTGGACTACTTGCCCTTCATCATGGTGAAGGTGCTGGAGTCATTGGAGGAGGTGGATATCACACCGGCAGCGCCCCATCGGAATTTCCCCCCTCTAATCTTCTGCCTCCTGCCTCTCTATTTAGTGTTTCTATTTTCTGCGGTGCTCCTTTCTGAGAATCATCGGGAGATCTTTTTTATACATGGTTTTAGGTCAGAACCTTCGCCTAGGAGAAAGAATCGATGGCATCGGAGACTCGAGGAGCAAATGAGCACATTAGCCGTGGCCAGGGGGTGGGTCACGGCTGGTTAGCTTGTTCCCTCATCGGTCTTCTTTTCTCACGGATCTCTGGCACATTGTTCTTGGTTCTGATAAATACTAGGTCCCATGAAGTTTTAGGTCAATTGGACATTCTTTGGGCACCTAAAAGTCAAAAACATTAAAGTAGGGGTTTTCTGCCTCGGCAGGGTTAATTCCAAAACAATATGGGAAGTGTGAATTATTCCCAAATATCATCTTGCTTGATATTTTTGCTCGAGCTTGCTGATATGTTGCTAATGTATCTATAATTTTTGATGTTCCATGCTTGGTTTATATCTACTTTCTTATGTTTTGTCCACACTTTGGAGTATTTTTATACACTTTCTTGGACTAACCTATTAACAAGATGCCACAGTGCCAGCTGCCTGTTTTCTGCTATTTTTGGTTACAGGAAAGTCAGAAAATGAATATTCTTGGAATTGGACAGGACAAAAGCCAAAGTCAATATTTCATCGAGGGGGACACAGAGCCAGAAGACGAGACGGAAAGGGGCCAGAGGCCGGCCACACCATTTGGCCGCACGGCTAGGCCTGGCCTGTGCCAGGGGGTGGTGTGGCCGCCTAGGGCACCCCCTTGGTCTCCCCTTTCGCCTATATATTGCCTCCGATACAGAAACCCTAAGGACCGGATCAAAATGCCACGAAAGAGTCTGTAGCCGCCGTCATCTCCATCCCTAGATCGGGAGGGATCTGAAGCTCTTCCCGGCACCCTGCAGGAGGGGAGAATTCACCCTAGAGGCCCTCTTCATCACCATGCAAGCCTCCGGTGTGATGCGTGAGTAGTTCATCTTTGGACTATGGTTCCATGTAGTAGCTAGATGGTTGGTTCTTCTCCTTTGTGCTATCATGTTTAGATCTTGTGAGGTCCGTTCATGATCAAGATGATATATTTGTAATCCTACATGTTGTGTTTGCGGGGATCCGATGGATATTGAGATGCTATTTCAGATTGATTATTGATTCTATCATGTCTTTGTTATTTGTGATCTTGCATGTTATCCGTTTTTAGTAGATATCTTGGCCGAGTAGATGCTAGCAACTACAAGAGGGAGTATTTATGCTCGATAGTGGGTTCATGCCTCTAGTAATCTGGGGAAGTGACAGAAATCTCTAAGGTACTAGATGTGTTGTTGCTACTAGGGAGAAAACAACAATCCTTTGCTCATAGAACAATCGTATTGTTTACTTTACACGCAATGCTTAATGCAATTATCTGTTGCTTGCAACTTAATACTGGAGG
The DNA here is from genome assembly GCA_910589775.1 of Avena eriantha. Classification (NCBI taxonomy): domain Eukaryota; kingdom Viridiplantae; phylum Streptophyta; class Magnoliopsida; order Poales; family Poaceae; genus Avena; species Avena eriantha. The sequence goes on along the minus strand of OU342745.1, from coordinate 91,757,094 downwards.
GGGTTCGGATGATAACCTAAAGGTGGATTATTAGTCATAGATGCAGTTGGATTACGGTCTATGTAGAATGTTGTAATGCCCAATCAAATCTCATAGGAGTCAAGATGATTAGTATATGCATGTATGCTTTCTCGATGTTTGTTAATTTCCCCGCTGTAATTTTCTCACCCAACATGTCATCTATGTTAAGGACAATCACCACTAGTGAACTATGGACCCGTGTCCTTTCTTTTACCATCAATCTACAACGGTTTACTGTTTTCTGTTTACTTTTTGCAACTTATTACTATCTTCCACACAATACGTTTAATCCTTTGTTTTTAGCAAAACCGGTGAGATTGACAACCTCACTGTAAGTTGGGGACAAAGTTCTATGGTTGTGTTGTGAAGGATTCCGAGTTGAAAACAACACCTTGGAGGTGTTTCCTTGCTCCTACTGGTTCGATATCCTTGGTTTCATAATTGAGGGAAAATTTGCTGTTGTGCTCATCATACCTTCCTCTTGGGGTTCCCTAACAAGCTCGATATATTTTGGGCCATCACTTTGTTCTCAAACATGCCCCTTAATTCTGAATTTGTTTCATATGGACCCCATTTGTCAAACCTCCTTTGACGATCTGGTTCCGTGGCTACAAGTATAGCACATTGGACAGTGATGTAGTCATCACTACGTGTCTGAAAAACATTTTGCACACCTTTAGTTGCATTATCATCAAGAGAATCAACAAGAGTTGCTTCCAAGACATAGTATTTCTTAGCACCTTTCAGTACTATCCTTATGTTGTGAAACCAATCCACAAAGTGTGTACCAAATTCATGCACTTTCTCTTTCTTTAAAATACCAGCTAAAGGGAAGTTGTTGTGTGCCATTGATCTACAAACAAGTGCAAATTCATCTAGGCATTGTTTCATACTTAATGAACTTCTCAAGACTAACAATTTAATTTAAGTGTAGCTCCCACTAAAATCAATATCTATCATGATTGATACTTACTGATTCAAGATCCACGACTTGCTTTCTTGCACCAATGTTATATCACGCACCGGGGAGCAAGACCGGTAGGTAATCATGCCAATCACACCAACATATGACTCTTATTAATCTTTATATTCTTGTGTTTCGTACTCTATACGTTCTAGGTAGTATGTCAAGTGAACCTTAGTATACTGGCAGTGCGACGCTAGGTGCACCCATCTTACATGACCCACATTATGAACTTCGCTAGGTTCACCCATCTTACATGACCGACACTAGTTTGAAAAGCTCATGTTATGTGGCGCCTAACCTAGGGGAACACATTATTACTTGATAATTTTACGCGAAAGATCACCCTATTTATTACGACTACCATGCAACAAATTAAGTGCATAAAAGGATTAACATCACATGCAGTTCATATAGTGATATGGTGTATCACTTTGCGCCAATGATCTCCATCATCAACGTCTTTCAGCGCCATGTACTCCTCCACGTGCCACATGCATAGCATTGAGGTCAATCGTTGCTTGATCATCAGTGCCATGACTTGCTTTTACAACTATTGCTACTCTAGCTAACAAAGTAAAAACAACTATGGCTATTACGATAATATAATGACAATCATCGCGGCTCCGGCCACTCATGCCCAAAAAGATTACAACATAACACATATCATACATCACATTGCAAACTTCACACTATACCACATCACTTTCCTGCAAAAACAAGTTAGAACCGTTCTATTACCTACGTGGTAAGAAAATATCATCAATAATCATCTTGCTTTTTAATTTGTCTATGTGTGTCCCCATTGCATTATAAATAGTACAATAGCTTCACTAGACTTCGTCAATACACGTGACCCCGTGTGAACTTCATCAAATTCACAAAAGCCCAAAGTACAAAATTTCTCTCGAGTATTGCGAAAAAAACCGACACCTGACAAAGTTGTTTCGTGCACCCAGAGTATACTTCACAAATCGGCCTCGATCAAAGATCGTAAAGTTGGTTCGGTCTGCTAATCATGCAATACTGCCAAGATCCAAATTGCAACAGTTGGGTAGCACTACTAGAAAAAAGCTAATTCGTGGCGCACATATTTTCCCCTTCCGTGGCGCACTAGGGGTGCGCCACGACTTCTACGCTACGGCTAAAAAGTGCCTGTAGCGCACTGCCGGGTGCGCTAAGGAATCTCGACATAGTAGTGGCGCACAACACAGTGCGCTACACTGTTTTCCCTGTGGCGCATGACAAGTGCGTTGCTAGTATGTAGTTAGTAGTAGCACACTGGCTGGTGCGCCACTACGGTTATTCCTGTGGCGCATGACGTAGTGCGCTACTAGTAGCTGACCAGGTGCGCCACCAACGTGGTGCGCCACTAACAACGTACATGTGCGCCATGGCTTAGCTTTTCAAAAAACAAAAAAAATACTCAATACAGATGATATTCAATACAGATTATATATAATACAGCTGATATACACAGATATACAGTACAGAAATAAATACACAGATATACAATATAGAAATAAATAGATAGACAAGATAGAAACAAATACATATAGATAAGTCACATACATAAATACATAGTATAAGTTATATTATTTCGATCAAGTTACAAAGTAGCTAGTGATGACATGAATACATGTCTCAACCAAGTTAGAGCTCGCGGAAGCTCGCATAGACATCTAAAGTAAGAACATGCATGACATACAACCAAGGACAATAACCATCACCACGACGGAGGTATAGGTCTTCATCCGGTTCCTCGTCCTAACTCCCGCTAGATAGCGCATGTATCTAGCTTCTGCCTCCGCCATAGTATTGTACCCTTTGTAGCTATTGCCGCTAAAATGGTGCACCTGTCTCCGGCAGTCTTTCCAATCATTATAGACTCCAGGAACCCGTCCCTTGTACACGACGTACCACGTCATCTAAAAGTTGGCAATAATAATTAAATGATGGTGAAAAAACAAGTAAAAGTCACATATAAAGATATACTTATCAAATAAGGTAACAAAGTAAGCAAAAAATACCAAGTAGTAGCATGTACATGTCGACACACACAAGTACACGTGGGGATAAAGAACTACAACTAGACCAACACATCAAGACTTCTGGCTCGGCTCAGGGAACGGGAGGACGCCTTGTTTCGTCATGAACGCCCTATAGTCACCCTGCATCTTTAGGCGATCTACTACATCATGGTTATTCGGGGGATTGCCTCCGTAGAAGACCCCCCCCTGAAGTCATGACATCACGGCTGATGATTGCCCCAAACTGTTGCTGGATGCGATACATCTCTTTTCTAATATTTGAATCATTGATCCTGGCCTTGACTTCGGCCCACCGTTTGAGATGATCTAGCAGCGTAGAATTCTGTTGCTCTAGTAGGAACACCCTCATGTGATGGAGTGCATAGTAGGCTTCCTTCTGACTACCTGTCGGCTGCTTCACGCAGGGGAATTCTGTCACATGGGTGAAGACGTGCCTGCCAAACTTGAGCTTCTTACGCACGAAGGTGGCGCCTTCCGCTGAGGCATAGCCGGTGAGAGCATCATCCAGAACTTCCTTGATCTTGTCGTAGTTTTTCTTCTTCTCTTGACTCCCCGAGTCGAAATACGTGGCTTGCGAATGTTTCGGCGACAAGCAGATGAGTGTGCAGTGTTGATCTCTGCGCAAAACAATTCAAACGGAATGTGTTGGAAAAAGAATGATGAAAATCTAATAAAGCATGTTATGGCGGCGAGTGAATAATGACTTACTCGGGAAAGAAAGGCACGAGAATGTATTCCTTTGTCTTGTTCGCCACCAAGATGCCTTGGAGGTACGAGGCCACAAATCGCCGTTCAATGGCGCTTCCCAAGCAGCCATCACGCATGTAGTAGGGGTCCACTGTAGTGATGCCCGGGGTGTTCTCTCTACTGATCTGAATGGCCAGGCTGAGAGAAAACAGGCGTACCATGGCATAGTGCAGCGGATACAGGTGGAACATATTGAAGATGTCGTCAAACCGCAGGAAGAACAGATCCGCGGGGACATTATCAACGAAGCCCAAGCCTTGTGGCACCTTAACCACGAATACCGGGTGCGAGGGATCTTTCTCTGCAAGAAGGCGTCTCTCTATCGTCAGCACACCGTCATGCACACTCCTCATTTCTGAAGTGGCGAGCCTGATCAATTTCTTAGTTAGCATGGGCTCACCCACCACATGCATCCTCCACATAATACCCTTTGGTCTTGGTGGCCCGTCCTGAAACCTGATCGGATTCGCAGTTGACGCCACCGGCTGGCTCGAGCTGCGAGATTTTCTTTTTCTAGTCTTCTTGCCTTTTGGGAAGTGGGTAGGCACCGCAATCTGAGCATCGATCTCCCTATGTAGTGTGTCAGGGCTTAGAATAGAGGGCCGGTTGGACGTATCCGCTGGCTCGGTGAAGGTGCAAGCTGGAGGCGTCTCCTGAGAACCAAAGAGACGTTTGCTGCAAGTGGCTTTCTCTGCGGGGCCACGAGCTGGGTCTTCGTTTAGGTCACCGGGGAAAATATTAGTGTTGATGAAATCATCGAAGTAATCTTCGTCATCCTCGTTCGGATCCTGGGCCATGGTCATGCCAATATGACTAGCCGAACAATCGCGTGGAGGTGACGGTGTGGGGGTCTTGCCATGGCTTGGCGCTGGCACGACAGACAGTGTTGTTGTCTGTGGGGTGATGGCCCCGGCCGTCCCCAAACGAATCATGCTCTTTGGCCATAGCAGGAATAAGCCGAAGCAACTTCTGAGGACAGTCGGCTCTTCTTCATCCACTACTGGGGGTTGAATGGGAGGTTCCAGGTCATCGCAGCCCCTTAGCACCCGGATAATTTTAACCCTATGCACGCTATCTGGCATCGGCTTTGAGTGGAACGTGCGGTGCAAGGGTTGGATGATGGTACCCTTGGCAACATCCCTCAACTCGTTGTTCACGAAGCTTAAGAGAGTGCATGGAACATCCGTCTGCGAACAACATGTATGGCATTAAAAAGATACCATAAGAGTAATAAATGGCAAGGCAGTAAACTATTTGGTTTACCGTGATGGCGTCGAGCTCGGCTAATGTCGAGGCATCGCATACGACGACGGGCGTGCAAGAGACGGAGGGGCTGCTCGATGGCACGGTGCCAGCCACCGATGTATTCTCCCTATCGGTTGCATTAAGCTCTGGTGCCGCGATGATGGCAGGGGGAGTCACAAATGCTTCCGGCGCCACCGTGCTAGCGGGTGGAGTCACCAATGCTTTCGACGCCGCCGTTCTAGCGGGCGTAGTCACGAACACATAATTCACCGGGATCGTCGGCGCCGCATTGTTTGAGTGGCTACTGACCATGCTTGGAATCGGGCACGGCCCTTGTCGACCACCCGCACTCCAGTTCGCTATTGACTCCACCAAGGTAGGCAGGATGGAGGTGAGGGTGATTGCCAGGTTGTCTTGGACGATCTGCGGGATCTGCGCCACTTGTTCCTTAAGTTCCTGAACCTCGCGGTTTTCCTCGTCGCTCCTTCCCTCCACACGCGTCCTCGGCGGTGGACCAAAATGATCCACCCAATTCTTAGCCCCGAAGCCGGCCAGACGGCCAGCCGACGATGGCTTCTTTGTAACCGGTGTGATTTTCTTGGCCCGGTTTATCGCCCTGTTAAAAGGGTTATCCCACCGGGTGGCCGCCGTCGACCCGTGGGATGAGGAACCATGGGATCCTTGACTAGCAATTTCCTCGTCCTGCAGAAGAAGTAACGTGAACCGTTTAGAAATTCGACTCGAGTGATTATAATGTAATCGACTTGATCCGCGGTAATTAAATTACTTACCGCAAGAACATCGAAGTCCTTCACCTTAGTTTCTGCGGTGAGTTCTTTGGTTTTGGGGTCCACATGGTAACGAGCCCTGATGAAGTTTCGAAGATGCTTGTTTTCAAATTTCGAAAAGGGGTTAGGTATCCCCTTAGCTCTATACTCGTCGTCCTCCTTATCCCATTTGGGCTCCGCAGCTCTGTAACCACCAGATCCAAGATGGTGGTGACCTATATTCATCTCCTGCAATTCCTTTCCCCACTTACTCGAGGCCTTGGCTGCTTCGGAGGTGCACTTGGCCTTGAACTCCTGGAATTGATCTTCAGTGATCTGCGGGTCAATCTTCTGGATCTCCTCGAGAATTTTCTCTTCTTTAAATATCTTCTTCTTTATCCGGGTTCTCCAGCTGGCCAGGGCGGTGCTCATCCTCGTGAGGGCGGATTTATTTACTTCATTCCCATGATAATCTGTGTTCCGATACTGAAGGGGGAACTTGTATCTTGCGTGCAGCTTCTCGAAGAGGAGTGTGCGCAAATGGCCATTATCTTTATGTCGGAGATTCTCGGTGTTGATCGAGATGGTGGTCCGGGTGATAGCCGCCACTTGCCCATCGTAGCCTTTGACCACATGGTCGGGTGCCAAAGGAACCCCTTTTGGGCTCACTTCGGTAATTTCCTCTCTAGCGGTGCCGACCGTGTTCGGGCGCCTTTCCTTCTTCTTCTTAGGTGGATTACTACCACTTGTTGTGCCCTCGCCGCCATCATTGGTTTCATCATCTGCCGTTCCTTCGGCCGCTTCTTCTTCCTCCGCGTCTTCCATCTCATCAGTGTCGCTCTCGGAAGGGTTGTATTCTTCATCACCCTCTGTCATTCTTTCTAGCCGCTCGACCTCCTCCCAGAATGACAAGGGTCTGTTTTGAGGTCTCACTTCTCCTTCAGCAATGATACGCTGAGAAGATCCAGCCTCGTCGTTGTCACACATGTTTGCACTAATAAAAGGCAAATAATGGTTAGTAAAGTGCGCGGAAAAATCCGGCATGACCATTGCTCATTTTTGTTAAACTAGGAGTGCCCGATTTCTGTTGAAACGGAAGTTAATCAACATTTCAGCGAAAACCGAGACTCATTTCATACAAGCACCTACATACGAATACAATTCGGCAACACTATCATCTGAGGAATACAATTCAATTATTTAACAATATGAAGCTTGTCTTACAGCTAAAATTACGTTACCAGAGCATCTTTGGGAGCTGTGGTCAGACGCTCTTTGACTGTTAAGTGTACAACATGAACTGTCGTGATAACATAACTACAGCATGGGTGTAAGAATGAGCGGAAATCAGCAATAGATAGTTAGATACACATATGTACTAGATAATACTCCATAGCAAGTTGATGTACTTGCCATTTCTACAATGAGTGTCCTATATACTTGTATGTAGGTTTCCATAATAGCAAGGGACTATTAAAATTGGAATATTTCAACTTTTTATGGAAGAGAAAAATCCTAACCGAGAAGCAGTCATCATTCTACACTTCTACATTGCATAATTTGATAACTAATCCATGGAAAATGTTATTTGAGGAATGCAATTCAATTATATAATTATTATATGATGCCTGGGTCAACTTCCCAATTGTATAGCATGAACTGTTGTGTGGCTATAATTACACTTAAGGCTACTGTTATATGCCTCTGAAACATTGCATTTGCTCCCAGTTTTCCTTGCTTATATACAATTAGAAATCTCTTGTGCTGCCTTTCAACAAATAAATGGGACAGACAAAAATAGTACTTTTCAAATGCATATTAAAAATATCAATCCATCAGAGCTGCACTCCTATGCTTATACACAATTACTTTACAAATTTAACCAAACAAGAAACCTCCCAATAAGAAAACACACACCCTCGGCAGTGATAGTGTTGTTCTGGGTCAGCAAAAATTCGGCAACCTAAATTTGTTCTAGGTCAGCAACACTATCACTGAATCAAACCTATCACCAACAACACTATCAGGCAGCCCTATGTTCTAGGTCAGAGAGGGGAGAGAGGGGAGAGGGGACGCTCACCTCAAAGACGACGACGGCGAAGAGCGCGCGGACGATGATGAAGAGCGCAGACGGAGCTCCTCCACGGACGCGCGGCGGCCTCCTCTCCTCCTCCTCGGACGCGGCAGCCTCCTCTCCTCCTCCACGGAAACGGCGGCCTCCTCTCCTCCTCCACGGACGCGGCGGCCTCCTCTCCTCCTCGGACGCCGCGGCCTCCTCTCCTCCTCCACGGACGCGGCGACGGGCGAGCGAATGCGGTAGATCGAGCGGAGGCGGCGATAGAGATGAGAGACGATGGGAGATAGAGGTGGGAGACGATGGGAGATGTGACCGTGAGCAACACATACTTGACATGACATTTAGCCGTAGCACACCCTTACCTAGTACCGTAGCGCACTAGGTAAGGGTGCGCTACGGCTAAGTATCGTGACAAGTCAAACAAATAGCTGCCGCCCCCGTTAGTTGACACTAGCACTTGCATATCCCACTGGTTCTGCCCTAGCTATTTACGCTCACAAACCTGGAGCACCCAGGTTCGAACCCTGGTGCCCCCATTTTTTGTTTTTATTTTAAAACTACTTTAAAATGTTAAAAAATATCCCAAAAATTATGTAAAATATATAAAATATATGTTATATGTTTTATATGACAAAAATGGTACATATATATCATCAAAAGTGGTACAAAAGTGATTCAAAGTAGAAAGAAATTAAATAATAATGTGTCCATTAATAATATGCCATCCATATGCATCAATACAATCTTTTTTTGAGCTAGCGTTTTACAATCTTTTTTCCCTTCTTTGTCGCGGTTGAATAATTTAGCCCAGGCACTTTTATGTTTCTTCGCTCGAACGGGCTACCTTTTTTGGGTAAGGTTGTCCTTTTTCTTCTTGTGATGTATGTTTTTTCATTGTAGTCGTCGTCATCTTCAATCTTTGGATCACCGTACTGGTCGAAGTCTTGCTCGTTGGCGACTCCATCCATTCCGATGATGTTTCTTTTTCCTCTCCTCACGACAACACGGCTAGGCTTTGTCGGGTCAGTAATAAAAAAACATTGGTCCACTTTGCTAGCCAGTACCCACGGTTCATTTTTCGCGGTGACTTGCGCACCGACGGCCTTGGATTTGGCTGCTTCAGGTATTAACATAGTTGTGAAATACCGGTCTTCTCTTTCGACGCTCTTGGCCCATCTAACACGGAACATCGACACCTTTTCTCCACAGTAGTCGAGCTCCCAGATCTCCTCGATCCTTCTGTAAAATCTTTCCTTCATGTTGTCATCGGTGTAGAATTCCGATGTTACGCCTGAGTTCTGATAGTCACACATGTTGTCCTTTTCCTCCGTGTAGAATGTGTAGCCGTTGATATCATACGCCTGATAGGTCACCAGGTTGTGCATGGGTCCCTGCGACAAGGTGAATATGATGTTTTCCTCCACAGAATGCGATTGCGGGGGATTATCTAGGAGCGTCTGCCTAAACCAACGCGTGAAATCTGAGTTGTGCTCTTTGATTATTTGTCCCTGCGTCCTCTGTATGCTCCGGTCACTATACTTCTTCTTGATTGACCTTTTGTGCTTTTGTACCCAAGGATCGACCAGTTCTAAATGTTGTAGCGCGACTAGGTTTGCTCTATCAAAGTCTGCGCGTCGACAATCGTAGTCTGCATGCAGTACGCGATGACCCTCTCGGTGACCCGATCCATCGAGCTTGCCAAGGTACCTATTGACGGGAAGACCGACAGGGTTCTCGATGCCTAGATAATTCATGCAGAAAGAGATGCACTCTTCGGCCAGAAAGCCATTGGCTATGCTTCCATCTGGACAGGACCTGTTGCGAACGTATCCTTTGATGTGTCCGTTCATCCTTTCGAATGGCATCATGCTACAGAGGAACATCGGCCCGAGTTGGATGATATCCTCCACGATATGGACCAGCAAATGCACCATAATGTCGAAGAATGCGGGCGGGAAGTAGATCTCGAGCTCGCATAGTATCACCACGATCTCCTCTTGTAGCCTCCCGAGCTGTTTCACGCCAATTGACTTTCGAGAGACGACGTCGAAAAACTTGCAGAGCCCAAACAATGTTTCTCGGACATGCTCGTCCATTATACCTCGTAGTGCAACTGGAAGTATCTGCGTCATTAGCACGGCACAGTCGTGAGACTTCATCCCACTAAACCTTTGCTTAGACTCATCTAGGTACCTGCTTATCTTGCCAGCGTAGCCGTAAGGAAATTTGACTCCTAGAAGGCACTTGAAAAACTGTTTGATCTCATCCTGGCTTAGTGTGAAGCACGAAGGGGGGCAGTAATATTCGTTCTTCTTGACCTTTTTACCCTTTCTACGACCTTGTTGTGTCGCCTCCGACTGATGATCATCGTCATCTTCCTGATCATCAGGTGTAGGGCGTCCTCCGTGAAGATCCTTCCGGATGTCCATGAATATCAAGTCATTCCTTACTTTAGGACCATCTTTCGTCCTATCTGTCATGTTGATTAGGGTGGCGACTAGACTCTCGCACACGTTCTTCGTGATATGCATGATGTCAAGGCTATGAGGCGTGCGGAGAAACTTCCAGTATGGCAACTCCCAGAAAACAGATCTTGTTTTCCATACCTTCATCAATGGCTTGTCTTGCTGTCTCTTTCGCTTCTTTCCCGGTTTAGGAAACTCTTTCTAGTTTTTCAACAATTCATCCACTTCTTCACTGCTCCTCCGCTCTAGGATTCCTCGGGTCTCGGATTTTCCATTGAAGAGATCTCCACGTTTTCTCCATGCATCATACTTTCCAAGCCATCTACGGTGCCCCATGAACACGGTTTTTGAAGACCCTAGATCTTTCTCTAGTTGGAGATAGGTCGTGTTATCCATGCACCTAACGCATGCGTAGAATCTTTGGATAACCTACCCCGAGAAATATCCGCAACCTGGATAGTCTTGCACCGTAGTGACCAACGCGGCTCTCATAGTGAAATAATCTTGTGCGACAGCGTCATACGTATTGGCTCCGGATTCCCATAACATGGCTAGCTCCTCTTTCAACAGCCCGAGATATAGATTGATGTCGGTACTAGGTTGTTTTGGCCCTTGAATAAGCATACTCATTTGTATGTACTTCTTTTTCATGCACAACCAGGGAGGGAGGTTGTACATCCATACAAACACGGGCCAAGTGTTGTGCGTACTGCTCTGGCTACCGAACGGATTGAGTCCATCGGTGCTTGCACCTAGCCTGATGTTTCTCGAATCTCCACCGAATTCGGGGAATTTGAGGTCTAATGCTTTCCACTGGCTACCATCTGAAGGGTGTGTCAGCAGCTCGTCCTTTTCAGGGTCATCATCATTTGCTGGCTTCTTTCTTTCCGCATGCCAGCGCATGAGATTTGCTTCCTTAGGGTCTGCGAAATAGCGTTGCAGACGAGGAGTGATAGGAAAGTACCATACCACTTTTCGAGGAGCTTTCTTCCCTTTCTTGTATCGACTAACGCCACACACCGGGCATGTGGTTTTCTCCGCGTCCTCGCCCCGATAAATGATGCAATCGTTGATGCAGACATGGTATCTAATGTGTGGTAGATCAAGAGGACACACGATTTTCTTGGCGTCCTCGATACTAGTTGGACACGTGTTCCCCTCCGGGAGACGATCGTGCCAGAATGCCATCATATCGTCGAAGCTTGCGTCGGTCCATTTGTGTTGTGCCTTCATCTCCATAGCCTTGAGCGTTACATTCAACCGGGTATCATCGGGCTTGCATCCTTCATACAATGGAGTAACCGCATCTTTCTCAAGTTGCGCAAGCTTGGCTTTCTCTCTAGCGGCAACCCTGGTGTTACTCATTTGCTTGAGAAGTAGTTCTTGAACATAAGGGTCCCGCACCCAGCCTGACGTTGTTCCATCGTCTGCTCCGGCATCTAGATCATCATCATCCTGGTCTGCTTCCGCACCTTCACCATCTCCAGGAGACTCTTCTTCATCTCGCCCGTCCTTGCCGTGATCATGATCATGTTGCCCGCCTTCCTCATTTTCCGCCGCCCCATTTACGGCCTCATCGTCTTCGTCATCACTTATCCACCGAGTGTAGCCATCCATGAAACCATGGCGGAGCAGGTGCGCCTGCAGATTTCCGGAATCTGGGTCAATCAACCAATTGAGTTTGCATCTTCTGCATGGACATCTTATCTCCGTCATGTTATTTCGTATCATGTCGGCCGTCGCGCATTTCAAAAATCTAGCCACAATGCCTTCGCTCATTATGCGGACCTTGGTTGCTTGCGCGGTGTACAAGGTAGAATTAGAAGTTTATTACAACCACAGAACCAATGCATGCATGCAATGGTCGATGGAAATTTTCGGCATGACCTATCCTAAAATTAGGACCTTTGCGAAATGCCAAAGTCTTGCCAAAATGGAAATGAATCAACATTTTGGCAAAACAATGCCAATATATGAGAGAGCATACAATGCATGCTCTCCAAACACATGAGAGCATCGATCCTCTCCATATATATGTGACCATATATCATCCATACACATAAACACATCCTCTTACATAGACAACTTACCAAGATGAGAGACCGAGAAGATCTCGAAGGAGAGGTAACAGACCGAGAGATGGTGGCCGGAAGGAGAGCTTTCCTCTATTATGTATGTAGCATCCAAGGTAAGTTTTACATGCTACAAATGGTGAAAGAGTGGAGAAATTGAGGTGGAAGGAGGAGGGGGCGAGATCCAAGGAGGAAGAAGGAGGGGAAAGTGAAGTGTGAGATGGTGAGATCTAGTCAAATGTGCAAAGGTGTGTCTGCCAAAAAGAAGTAGCAGAACGCACATCCGTGGCGCACATGGGGGGGTGCGCCACAGGAGTAAAGAACATCTGTGGCGCACATACCGGCAGTGCGCCACAGAGGTGTTTTCCCAGTTAACAGTACGGGTGGCCCGATCTTGCCTGTAGCGAACGGAGGCCGTGTGCGCCACGACTACCGGCCACACCTGTAGCGCACTTCACCGGGGTGCGCTAAGGCTATGTGGTCTACGGACAATAGGGGCTGGCCCACACACAGTCCTGGCGCACCATACGCATGTGCACCACGATTATGGTAGATAGCCGTAGGGCACCTGTGGGCAGTGCGCCACGACTATTTTAGCCGTGGGGCACCACTAGCACGTGCGCCACAGATATGCGGATTACCTATAGCCATTTTCCTGGTAGTGTAGAAAGAACGAGATTAACAATGCAGGAATTCATCGATTCCTCTATCTATACATGTGCCTATGCATGGACCGCTCTAATACCACTGTTGGCGAACGCGCTACGAAAATAAAAAAATCCAGCGCATAACCAAGATCCAATGCGAGGGAGGGGTAAAATATCATACCATCGAAGATCGAACTAGAGGAAGTTTTTCGATGATGAGGTTGGTCGTGTGTTGATCCTCGCAAGCCTTAGCAAGTTGTGAGGAGATGTATTATACCACGTACGACTCCAATGATCTAGTTCTTCAAGTGTCACACCTCCACCGGTATCCACACGTGGAATGAGAACGACACTGCGTCGAGGCGAGATCTAGAACTCACGGATGAAATGGGAACATGGCGATGAAGATCCGGCAACACGCTGTCGTCTGCCTAGATTGAATCTCGACGGGGTAGAAGACGAGCAGCTCCGGGTGTTGATGAAAATATCCTCCACGCGACGATGACAATGATGCGAGGAAGAGGAAGAGGACCAGAGCTTGGGGCGGTAGTGGCGGTGGCCGGTGGTGGCGGCAATGGCGGTGGCGGCTAGGGCGGCGGAGGTTTGGCACTGGGCTCCTTGGGAACTTGTGTGTTATGCCCTTTCCCTCTCCCCTCATATATATAGGTGGCTTCTCCCCTCCCAAGGGGAGAGTAGGAGTAGGACTCCGAATCCTACAACGATTCATCCATTGCCTCTTAGCACCAATGAGAGAGAGAGAGAGAGTATGAGAGGATGAGTTGGACTCCACCACGGAGTCCTCCTCCATCTCCCCTCCTCCAACCGACTTGGGGAGGAGTCAGAGTCCGGGGAGGACTCCTCCCCCCACCGCCTTACCCACCGGCTGTGGGGGAGCCCTGGCTGATTCGGCTAGGGACTCCTCCCTCCCCACCTCCCGCGCGTGTGGCCTTGTGGGCCCATGCGGACCTCCGTACCATGGACCCACTGGGATAATAAATAATAATAATTAATTATTAATTATTTAATATAAATATTTATTCTGAAGCGTCCTGAATTAAATCACGGACACCTCCGAATTAATTCGGAACCTTTCTAAAATATTTCCAGTGTCCTCTTTTAATGTCTGGAACAATTCCGTCCACTCTCGGTGATATCCTCGACACCTCCAGAATATTCCGAGACACTCCGAAACATATTTTCGGAATTACTTCATTCACCTATCTTATTCGCACTCACGTTCTAAAATGCCGAAAACTCCTTGAGTGTGTGACCCTATGGGTTTGAATATTTACGAACATGTCTGGGACAAATTCCGTGACAATGATTACTATTAGTGTCTTGATACAAGTAGCAACACCCGCAAATAACACGAAGATCTTTATCGTGTGAACCATAGTATCGAGTCCGATATATATCGTATTGATTCATCGATACTTTACATTGTCCGAGATGAAATACTAGGTTTTTCTCGTTGCCTGGCATGTACTCTTTACTCATCCCGCACTATCGATGTTCCTATGTTCAACAACTTGATCATGTGTATGGGCAGACGATGACGAACATCATAGTACATGAGTGGGCCCAGAGTGTATCTCTCTATCGCCAGGAGCATCAATTTGCACAAGCACCCCATGTGAATAATTGGAGAACCATCTCGTACGAACAAGCATCAACTTTATAATTACTCTATCAAGAGCAATATTTGGAGAATTTTGCCACGTCCATATTGTACCCAAGTTCATATGTTTCTCGTGGTCTAACGATCTCTAGTAAAGGCAATACATTGTTTGTGAGAAAACACCAACGCGTTTCATGGTATCTCATGTTTGGATCTATCTATCATCGTTGTTATCCAACAACTGCAATCACATATGTCACCGGCAACACCATAATCACATTGTCATTTTGCCCATAGTTAGGAAAACGAAACTATCGTTAACATACATACTAGTCTCAGAGGCTTGACTAGGGAGATCATTATTGGTGTTTATTATTCCACACATGTATTAGACTTTTTCTCCAAATACACATTATTCATAACTAATATAATTATAGCACATAACAATAAACTTAATTATAAAACATAAATATAAGTAATAATATATTTATTATTATCTCTAGAGCATATTTCCTTCAGGCGCGTCTTGCAAACTATGGCGAGCAGCTGAAAAGTGTGGCAAGTGTTGTATGTCCAAGACAACTGTCCAATATGAAAACGCGACAGTGGAGGCAAGAACCAATAGCACATGCATGTCTCCAACATAACGAGACAGTGGAAGCAAGAAATAATAGTATACATACTTTTGTACATTTGTGATAATGCTAAATGTAGCATAGTCATAAAAAAGGGTTTACATCCGTATGTTTGTAAACAACTTTTACGTTTACGGCTTCTAAATGTAACACAGCTTATCCCTTCTCTTGAAATGAAACTATTCAGTTATCATTGCGTAGCTTCAAAATGTGTGCATGTCTCTAAACTTATTAGTTTCGTGATGCAATTGACATGTTAAGGAAACAATATAATATGCTTCCTAACAGAAAAGTTTACGTGGACACTTAGTTTTTTCGTAATGTTTTATCAAGGCTTTTATTGCCAAAGAGACAGCCCGAAATCGTGTACCAACGTCGGTGGATCTATTTCGATGTTTCGGGAGGCCTATACCGCTGGTATGCTATGTCCCTTTTCTTACTACTTGGCGCCAAGGGCAACATTGTGCTGCGATCAAAGGTTCATGATGACTCCAGTCGTCAGCTATAAGACGTGATATCGTAGGTGATGTACAGCCGAGCTATAAAAACACACGCGAGACATTCACGCGCGTATGAATTAACGGTGACACGTGACAAAATCGAAACGCCGAGCTCGCCATAAGTTATCGATGTGACATTTGCATCAGCTCCCACATCAGCTTTAAAAGACATCAAACGATCCAATGTGTTTTTTCGTCTACCGATCCGTGCCACGGATGCGTAATACCATAGGAAATTCAAGATCCTACTATTCTTACGTTTAACTGTCTAAATTTATTTTTCGGCGGTCGTTTGCCTTACCACTTTTGTCTGATAACTATTCAACATTATGTTTAACTGCTGTGCCCCGAGGTGCAAAGAATCATAAGTTATCCACATTAATTGTGCATATAATCCATGATCTTTCATTTGTGCGGTGGTTTTTTAAGATATAGCCTTATTTGGTCATTGAACGTGCGAGAGATGGATGTAAATCAGATGGGTCTAGATACTTCCAGTGTTTGATATCAAAGTATCAAGTGATGACCTATCCGTACCAACTCTCATTTAATAGTAAAGATAAACTCTCAAGATCTATCGCATGCGGTAATTATTAGAAAAGAATCAATAAATCCCCTTAAATTATGCATGCAATCCGTGATTTTTTGTTTGTGTGGTGATGTTTTAAGATCTTTCCTTATTTGGTCATGGAACCTACGGGAGGCGGATGTGAATCATATGGTCTAGATGTTTCCAATATTAGATGTAACGTGTCTAGTGAACGACCTACCGACATCAACTCTCATTCAATAGTAAAGATAACGTTGGATAAGGAGTAGGTTTTTCTGAATGTAGACACACTAACATCAATAAAGATAATCAAAATTTTGAAGGAGGGACAACAGAAGATGGCAAATGCATCGGGATCAAGAACGCTTCATCCGGTGGATAAAATACTGATTTCCATTGGTGATATTGTAAATGACCAAAAATATTCAATAAATTAGTCAGTGGCAAAGCACCGGTATGGGGACTTCTTTTTAGCTTCTGGGATGGCTCAGATGCCGTGGGCACATGAATCCCAAAAGAAGTCTTCTGCTCCAGCCCAGTGCAATTCGAGAAACTCCCTCGCACCCGTTTCCCGAGCTTATGGTTTACAGAACCGAATCGGTAAACTGATTTCCCCCCATTTTCATCTCTATTTACAACTGAATGCCACTCCACTAGATGTTCTCGGCTTCATGCTGATGACGTGCACGACGAGGACCACCGGTGGGTTGGCTGCTAGAACGCTACGCATGGAAACGACACGTTCAGTGGTGTTGCTCTCCATGTCCCATTAGTGCTTCATGTACATCCGTACAATGGATCAGCCAACACCTCTGGTGCTCTGATTATTAATACTATGGTATTAGAGTAGTACTCCCTTCTTTCCAAATTAGGACGCATAATAGTTTTATTCAAAGTCAAACTCGTATCTAGAAAATAGTATGAATATCTACGATATTACCTCATTGTTATTACAATTATCATAAACTAAAATTTCATACTATATCATTTAATATTAGAAAAGTTAGTATGTTTTTACATATAGTGGTCAAACTTTATAAAGATTAACTTTGACCAAACCTAATACACGTCCTAATTTGGAAAAGAGGGATCCGTCCACAAATAAGTGTACCTCTAATGTTTGTCTTAAGTCAAACTTAATAAATTTTGACCAACTTCATGGAAAATGTAGCAATATTTATGACACAAAACTAAAACTAGTATATCCTTTTAAATGTATTTTCATATTTTGTAAATTTCATGTCATATATGTTGCTAGATTAGTTTAAAAGTTAGTCAAATTTTAAAAAGTTTGACTTACACTAAAAGTTGGAAGTACACTCTTTCTGTGGACGGAGGGAGTATGTATAGCTGTTAGCATTTAATGATCATTGTTTGTGTATAAACATCTAGTTTGAGCCACATAGATAACATATACTCCCTCCGTCTCAAAATAGATGTCGAAAGTTTGTTTAAATTTGGATGTATCTAGATTGAATAGTGTCTAGATACATCTAAATTTAAATTTTTTTGCAACATCTATTTTGAGATGGAGGGAGTATTTTCTTCGCAAGTTTCTCGATGCTTCACGACATAGCAAATTTAGGGGTACTACAGACATTATACAATTCAACATTTCAACATAACAAATAAGCCCAAATTTCAGAAACTCAAATGAAGGGGAAGAACGATTTCTGGGAGCTTCTCCCCGCTGGAGTTTCTCCCCACCAAAATCCATAAGCAGACTTCTCTATAAGCACAAGCTCAAAAGAAGTGCTCCTATATATTCTACCATATGTAGTTCATGCATTTCAATTAATTACATTTGGCCAGCACGAGGGCGTCTCCACCGGGCCAACCCAAACACGGACCGAAATGGTCCATTTTTTGTCCGTTTGGGTCGGCACGCGGTCACTTTGGGGCCGCAGTCCGGCCTATCCGAACAGCCACGCCCAGCGGCCCGACCCATCTGTCTGGCTCCCACCCCCCTCCCCCCCCCACCCCCCGCTGTCACCGCTTGATACCCCGGTGATGGGACGTTAATAGCTACGCGGCGTTGGCTATCAGCGCCGGCGACTTCCCGCGCGGCCGGAATTTCCCACCATTGTTGCTTTCCGTTTCCCGCATGTGCCTTCCCTCCCGCGCGCGCCTCCTGGCCATTTCCTGCCCTCGCCACGGTCTATAAAAGATGGTTGCGCGGTGCGGCTGAGACAACAAGCCCAAGCAAGAACCACCGCCGAAACACTAGCCTGCCACAGCAAGAACCACACCCATGCCTCGTCGTAAGATCGCCAACTGGACCAAGATCAGGGAGCTATGCCGCACCCGCTACCAGGAGGCCGACAACAACATTGTCAACCTCCAGGCCTCGCTCCTGTCCTAGCGCATGGCCGGCGCGGAGGTGGCGTCCTTTGAAGAGGAAGGTCGTGTGGCCGAGGCGACGCTGGAGTAGGAGGTGCAGGCGGCCGCACAGGTGGCGGCCCAATGGGCGGTGCGTGAGGTTCACCACGTCGCCGCCAAGGAGGCGGTGGAGGCGGTGGCTAAGGAGGCAGCATTATCTGCCCTCCGTGAGATCCACCACGAGGCAGCCATGACCAAGCTCGAGGAGGTGGCCAAGACCTCCGTCCGCGAGGTTCACCATGTCGCTGCCGCGCGCAGTGCGGTGGAAGCGGCGGAGCACGCCGTCGACGCGGCGTCGGAGGAGCTGCGCGTGGCTACGGCTGCTGAGGTGGTGATCGCGTGGGCTCTCGTCGATGGGGACAAGACGGAGGTGGAGGATGACGAAGAGGAGGGGGATCAGGTGGTTGTGGAGGAGGGAGAGGAGGAGGGGGCGATCGTCGTCCCCCTGCAAATCACGTAGGCCCTAGGTTTTGGCCCCGACGGAGCTCCGGAGATGGTGCCCCCTTGGCAACAAGGACGGTGACGACGACGGAGCTGGAGGACCAGGAGGTGAGGGACCACTGGGCGGCTGAGATGGAGAAGGCCCTAGCCAACCGGGCGGAGGCGGATCACGTGAAGGTGTCCGGCAAGAAGGAGACCCGTAGCCGAGCGCGCGACCATTACTACGATCGCCTCCAGCAAGGGGCCATCTGGGCGGCTAGGGCGGCGGTTGATGGGGCCAGCGGCAGCGGCAATGGTGGCCACGGCTACGGTGGTGGCCACGACAACGGTGGCCGGGGCAACATCGGCGAGTAGTCGTAGGGTCGGTCTCCTCCAACAGCAGCAGCAGTCCTCCATTTTTAATTTTCGAATGTGCCTTTTTGTAATGGGCAGAGCCAAATCTAATGAAAAACTAGTTTAATTGCTAATGCTTCACTTTCATATGGGCCCCGAGCAGCCGACGGGCAGACACACGCCCAGGCGTTGTGCTGTCCGGGCCGATCCAGTGGTCACGCAAATTAGATGCACGGATGGGTCGATCCGGGTGCGTCGGGACGGATGGGTCGTGCCGCTGGGAGACCACACACGACGCGCGCGTCCGCGCGGACGGGTTCGGACACGCCGCGACGGGCTGGGTTGACCCGGTGGATACGCCCTAAGGTTGCTCGTTCGATCTTTCTGTGTCCATCCTTAGCAGTTTGATCTTCCAAGCACGCATGTTAAAAATCTAGAAATGAGCCGAGCCAAGAGCATGCACCCATGTATCAAAACTCTAGACTTTTCTATGCTAATGTGGCATCCTAGAAAATCCTCAATTAGAAATGCTTGTTATTTTATTTTCTACATCATCGTGACATCATGTGGGCATCATCATTCCCCTTATTTTGTCCTAAAAAACTTCTATTCAAATGTTCCTACAAAAACCTCAAAAGAGTTTGGTTTAAATGCTGGTTTAAATTGAATCAAACAAATCAACAAACAAATAAAACAGGAAAAAGAAAGAGGAGAATAAAAACCTGGTGGCAACCCATCTTACTCACTTCGTCTAGTAGCCATTCAGCCGTAGGAAGCTCACTCAGAGCTTCCCCTTTCTCCTCTTCATTCCCCACTGGACCAGCCCACTTCTTCCTCTCCTTGGCCCCGTACACCTTCGATGGAGAGCCTCCTCCTTGTCTTCTTCCTAGCCAGTACCGCACTGCATCCGACGTGTCCATGTCTCCCAGCTCTTGATGGGACGGCTCCTATGCAGTGCTTCTCTCCATATAATCCCCGATGTTGCCATAGCCCTAGCCCTAGATCCACCCCTTCTTTGCAGCGCTACCCCCCTTCTCTTCTTTTTCTGCACTGATAGAGAGAGACCAAGAGGATCCATTGGAGAATCTTCTTCACCCTCCATTTTCCCACTCTTCATTGAGGTCGGCATATCAGTGGGATGGAGCCACCACACTGTTGTCGTCCTCCTCGCTGAAACTAGTGACTAGAGCCTCCATGATCCGACACCACCATGTTTTTCTTCAAAGGCCATGGACGTGCAATTCGTGGCCAAGTTTGTAGTCGTAAGCATTTTGTCATCTACATCAAGTCCATCATCTACTTCGTCTTCGCCAAACCCGTCGCCTACTGATGTCTACGCACTTCTATTCTTGTAGACAGTTGTTGGGCCTCCAAGTGCAGAGGTTTGTAGAACAGCAGCAAGTTTCCCTTAAGTGGATTACCCAAGGTTTATCGAACTCAGGGAGGAAGTGGTCAAAGGTATCCCTCTCAAGCAACCCTGCAATCAAGATACAAGAAGTCTCTCGTGTCCCCAACACACCCAATACACTTGTCAGGTGTATAGGTGCACTAGTTCGGCGAAGAGATAGTGAAATACAAGTGGTATGGATAATTATAAGTGGTAACGGTGCCAGAAAAGAGCTTGACGGGTAGGAAGAGACTAAAGGCAATCTAAAATAAAGATGGAAGCAAGAAAACATGTAATAGATCTAGTTGCAAACGGTGTTTCAATTCCTAGAAACAAGGCGTAGGGATCATACTTTCGCTAGTGAACACTCTCATATAAATATCTTATCTTTATGATACTACTCTGAACTACTCTCCGGTTGGACACTCTAATCCATGGTAGGGCTATAATAGCACTCTTCAAAGTTCGCTTTTTCCATCTAGATAACCCCACACTGTCACCTTGAGCACTAGATGTTCCAACAAACACCACAATTTCATAGAGACATCCAACTCCAAATTTAACTTATAACAAGTATTTGTAATCTCTAGACTAAGTGCCACCATGGTGTGCACGCTGTCACTTACACACATGGGGAGAGCAGAGATCTATTAAAGCACTTGAGTAGCAAGGTAGATCTACTTGATTACAAAGCTCATGATCACAATATGATCATGCATAGAGAGAGAGATGAACACATAGCTACCGGTAGAACCCTTAGCCTTGAGAGAGAACTACTCCCTCCTCATCATGGGAATCAGCAATGGCGATGGAGATGGCTCCGGTGGCACTTCCCCATCCCGGAAGGGTGCCGGAACAGAGACTTTCTGTCCCCCGAATCTCCCCTTCGGTGGCGGCAGCGCTGCAGAAATTTTCGTGGCTAGAGGCTGGATGATTTAGGGTTTCGCGGAGGTCGGTGGAGGTCGGAGGGGCCCACACCACCTGGTGGCGCGGCCAGGGCTAGCCCGCGCCACCATATGTTGTGCCCACCCTAGTGCCCTACTCTGTCTCTGCTTCGTGTTTTCTTGTTGCTCCGGGAAAAATAGGCATATTGGCTTTTGTCCCGTCCAATTCCGATAATATTGATTTTCTACCTTTTCTGGAACCAAAAACAGAAGAAAATAGCCAACTGGCACTGTGGGATCTTGTTAATAGGTTAGTCCTAGAAAACATATAAAAATACCTCAAAGTGTTGACAAAGCAAAGCAAAGTAGATACTAAACAAGCATGGAACAGCAAAAATTATAGATAGGTTTGCAACGTATCAACATCCCCAAGCTTAACTCCTGCTCGTCCTCGAGTAGGTAAGTGATAAAAAGAAAGAATAATTTTTTAGGTGACATGCACCATCAAAATCTTCATCCAACCATTTATAAAACATTGATAGCTAGGATCATAGTACTTTAACATAGCATGAAAGATATAGTTCTAACAATAAGACATAGCAACTATGTTATAACATGAAAAGGTACAAACAAAGGTTCTTTAATAACAATGCTTTGCAAGAAGTTTGTTTGTTTCACATAAAGAAAACATAGCATAGTGGCATTCAGCTTGTCCCTCATAGAGTAGCAAACATAAATGCATAGGACACCTTCAAAGTTCATAAGAGTGACTATATACAAATAGTTTAAAAACAAGCAATATCAAAGTTATGCATCAATCAACAAGTCTTGGGACAATGCACATAGAACTAAGAATGGCCACTATGCTCTCTCAATAGGTGCATAAAGATAGAAGGTGGAGACTCAACATAAAAGTAAAAGAAAGGCCTTCATCAGGGATTCAAGTTTCATAAAGAGCTTCCAAAAATTATGGTACTTGTTAGCTTTCAGCTCTTATTGCCCCTATCATAAGCATCTTTAAATGATTAAGGTTAAAGTGACACAACTAAGAGGATATGCTTGACAATTTATAAGCCGAAATGTCATGCCCCTTACTTATGAAGACCGAACCTCATGCTACTCAACTTTAGTCACAAGTAATCTCTTGTCATTGTAAGTACATATGTATCATAAAGAACCGCCAACGGGGTACCCCTTGCACATGATACATGAGTTATCCCATAATCAAAATGACAAGGCAAGAAGACAATGAGCATCTCAGTGATCTTTTTATTTGCTATTTGCATAGGTTTTTATTGAAGATGCTTCATAGAGTGCTCATTATGGTTATGCTGCAAGTTTCCACCATGATTAGGCATGGCTTAGGCTAGCGGCCCAGGCGTTTCTCTAACACACATACAAACTCCATGATTTTACAAGTTCCACTTTTATTTGACACCGTCAGGATCCATAGGCAAAAGAACATGATATCAACGGGGTACAAAGTACAAGTGCAATGTTGAAAGTGTTCCCCATGATACATGGTTCTGCTAATTTCAAGTTATAAAGCGCAAGCACATACACAACAAAGATGGAAACAATGGGTCAAGTTTATTAATTGCAAGAAAGTAAAGTGTGCCATCAAGTTCGTGAGAGCTTTAATCACTAATTTTCACATAACAAGTTTCATTCGGAAGGTAGATATAAACATGAATATACTTGAAATAGCAAATGCTAATAGGTAGGTATGGCAGACTCTTTGGAATAACTTGGTTTAATGGAGTTGGATGCATGAGTGGAACTCACAATTGGTTATGGAGGCTAGCAAAAGACTGGGAGCGACCAACTAAGAGAGCAATAATGGCCATAATCATGCAAACCGACAAAACATCATTAATCAAAGCATAAAGTGATAATACAAGTAGATACCTAAAGGATCATAAAGGCTATGGTGACTTTGTATAGTCATAACATGGTGCGAGCATGCGCTAAGTCAACCCAAATAAAGCATCAAAGGAGAATACCACAATACTATGCTTTAATATGCTAAAACAACGCATGATTCTTCCAAGGCACTTTAAGTAATCTCAATTGTTTATTACATGTCATTGTGGCATCCCACAAAGACCACTACTAGAAAATCGCGATGTTTTTATGCATTGCATCATCATGACCGCATGCTCATGTCATCATGCCACCTTGCATTTGAGCATCGTCATCATCTTGCATGGTTTCTGTCTAAACTATTTTCGAAACGCCTAGATTTATTTTCTAAACATCCCCGTCTTTATTTAAAGTAAAACCCGGGTCTCCGGAATATTTTGTTTTGTCTACCAGCGGATTTCAAAAGCCCCGTTTTAAATAATAAAATATTTTCTTTTATTTTTAGGAGGCAGCCTGCCAGACCCAAAAGTCTGACCGGCCACCTCCCAAATTCCTAAACTACCCAAACCTAATCTACCCAGCCCCTGCCACCTCACCCCGCCCAATAGCCATGCGACACCTCACCCAACACACACCAAACACACACACCCACCACACCGGATCCACCCGCCTAACCCTGGCCGACCCGCCTCCTCCTGCCCGCACCCCAGTCCCACCTGACACGCGCTCCCCCGACCACCTCGATCTCCACCCAGCCGCCAACCCTGGTCCCACCACCTGCCGCCCATGCGCCCCATGCCCCTAGCCCCGCGCCCCGTCCCCATCCCTTCGACCCGCCAGAGCCGCGCCCCACCGCCTTCCTCTCAGACGCGCCGCCGCCGCGAGCGCCTCCGGTCGCCCTCGCCCCTCCCCTCCGCCTAGCCCGCGCGCACCGCCGCCGCTAGGGGCGTACCGCTCTCAGCCGCCGCCGCCTCTCCTCTTCCCTTGGCCGCGGCTCGTCTCCGCCTCGACGGCGCCCCTCTGTCGTCGGCTTGCCGGGAGCTCCACCGCCGCCGTCCTCTCCACCGCCCTCCAGCGCCGGCCCCGGCCGCGCGATCCCGCCGCCGGTCACCCTCATCTCCGGCGTCGCGCCCTCCTCTACTCGCCCCCCACCGCACCGACCCGCGCCGGCGCTCATCCTCCTCCCCCGCCGCATCTGGCCGCCTCGGGCCTGCTCCGCTCCGGCCGAGCCCGGCCCACTCCGTCACCACCACCCCGCCGCCTCGCGGGCTCCCCCTCGCCCCGGCGCCCTGCAGCACGCCCAGGACCCCGCCGTCCCGCCTCCCCGTGTGGTGCCGCTGTCCCGCGCCCGCGACCGCCTCGGCCCCCTCCGCTCCGACGACCGCCTCCTCGGTCAGGTCTGCGACCGCGGCCCGCGACCGTGACGTCCACCGTGCCCTCCTGCAGCTCGCCCTCCACCGGCCTTCTCTCCGGTCGCCGCCGCCGTTTTCCACCGCCTGCCGACCCCCAAGCTCCACGAGCGTCTTCCGTTTGCGAGCCGCAACCGCGGCCTTCCTCGTTGTCGCCACGTCCGTCTCGCCGCCCTGCCGCCGCGTCGCCGTTTCCTGCAGTCGCCGTGTTTGTTGGCCTGGACGTACTTCGCCAAGTAGTAGTACGTGTGCACCTTCCTGGTGGTTTGGGGTGAAGCCAGTGCAAAGCCTGACGGCCAATGCAGTGTTCGTCTCCGTTTAGCCTGGTGTGCAACGATGTGGCGCACAGAGACAAGAACTTCCGTGGCTTAACCTATGTGATCGAGTACGAGGCCGTCGCCAAGTTCTTCGGAAAAAGGGAACCGTCGGGCCACGCAAGACCATCGGCACCGAATCCAAGACCGACATTGTCACCCGAGCGCGCCGACATGGATCCGAAGACCAAACCCGAAGGCCACGGATACGCCAAGTACTTCCTCGAGGACGCCAAGTTCTTCTTCCCGGCACGCCAAGTTCTTCCTCTCGGACCCGAAGACACCGAGACCCGGGACGCCAAGATCTCCGCCGTGCAACAAGATCCACTTCCTTGTCCGAGAACGTTCCTGCCGAGACCGATCCCCGTCGAACCCCGAGGCCGAACCTAAACCACATCGAACCAAGATCACCAAACGCCAATGTGTGACCTCTATCCGAGACCTCTATTTTTAATTTATGGCATATACCTATCGCATCATTAAATCATCATACTTGCATACATGTCATCTGATGAGTTGTATTGAGTAGTCGATTCACCTAAATTAAATATGGAGTCCATATGCGGGCTATTCTAGTCTTATTCCGGACTCCATTTAAATTTGTGTAGCGAACCGATACCATGCCTTGCCTTGTTAAAACAACATTTAAATTGCGGGGTTCTAAATAACTTGAACCGATGAATTCATTGTCGGGACCCCGGTTCTGCTTAATACTGCCCATCTACACCGTATCTGCATCATCTCATAATCATGCCGAATCTTCTGCCGTAATATTAAATAGTGCATCCGGTGTTTCATTTAGTGCTTTGCTTCTTCGCGGATTAGACCGATGAGTGGAGGCGAGTATCGACAAGTTCTTCGGATAGGAATCTCTGACAGTGTTTCCCAGGCGAGCATCTCTCCTCCTTCTACCTATTTTGCATTTATAGTCTTTATTTCCTCCTGTTGATCTATTGCTATCCGTGTCGCGATGCTTTAGTTCCATGCCCCAGTTATATCCCGTGCAGCCCCTATATTGCCTTGGACACCTCCTATTACCTGTGTTTGGTAGATAGCTGGCCTTGCGAGTCGTAGTCGCTTGCTCAGGTGTGATCTCGTGTTGTCAAGTACCAAAATTGTTGGAACGCTGGCAGATGTTTATTGGTGGAGATGCTTAATGGTGGAGACGATCATGACTTTAAATACAACTATTAAATTGCTAGATATAACTAATGCAGAGGCATCGGTGGGCCATAGATGTTATTTGGTTCTTCCACGCTCACTTGTGTCCCGTAGGACCCCGAGTACTTGATACCTGTTCCTTGATTTTTCGCACTATCCACATCCGGGAGGCCTTATGGACCCTCCTGAGCCAGAGCTTGATTCATTTCTATTTCTTGGGGCCACAAAGTAGTTTGGGGCTTTATTACTATCCTGTACTTATGCCATGTTACCGCTTTATTTAAGATTGTGCGTGGAGCACCTGTACTATTTTGGATTGCGCCACGTTTTCACGGTATCGACAAGCCCAGTCATACTTTCGGGTTCCCAGTCGTTTACAGCCGTCGTCGCAAACCCTGGGTCCGTTCCGGAGCTGGCCAACTTCGTTGCGGGTAGCTTAGTGGGGTGGCCCCCTGAAATATTTCTGAATCCTGTGATCGCTTTGTCGTGAATGCCTCGTTGGGTTTTGAGTTGGTTTTTCCGAGGTTGATCGAGTGTGTGTTGCTATTTGTGCACCCTTGCAGGGTAAAACTTTCTGAAAGCCGTGTCCGCGGTTATGGACGACTTGGAGCACAGTATCTCGATCATAGACAAGCATAACTAAAGTAGTGCTATAAACTTGACTAAATATATGACTAGTAATCAGATTCAACTATAACGGAATGGATAACCAAAATGCCAACAACTGGTGGAATTGTGGAGATCTGTGTCATACTATACCTGCCTAGTAAGTATCGCAACTCCAATGGAATGTGATAAAAGTGCCAACGATTGCTGGGTTTTGGGAATCTTCAGGACAATTATATCGGACTAGTAAATGTTCCAACTACAACGGCATGGCGATTAAAAACTGCCCACTACTTATGCTATCAGGATGACTCATGCTATCTATACCTGAATAGTAAGCGCTTCAACTATAATGGAATGAATAAAACTGCCAACTGTGTGAGTTCCTTGGTCCGACTTCCTCGTTTGGTCTCGAGGGGAAATACCAGGATGGGTTTGTTTGGTGTTAGCTTCAGGTTGGATCCGAATAGGTCTTTCTTATCCCTCTCTGATAACCGTCAGTTGTATCGAGTCTCTATAGGTTGTTTACTGCCGCTGCGCTGCCGCTTCAGCCCACCATACCTATGCAGGCGAGAGCCGCCGAATTCTAGCCTCGTCGTGTACTGGCCTCAGTACTGACGCTCCTCTTTTCCTTTGCCCTTTGTCGGCACCCCTTTTGTTTTAGTAGGTTTGAGATCGACGTTGTTAGCAGGGTTACCCTTCCGGCTTGGCCTGGGCAGGGTTATGGACGCCATTGGTTATTCTTCAGGGCTCTTAGCCCCAATTGCATCTTGTCCGTAGTCGGACGCTCTATCGTTTCCAAGGTGATTTGGATCTTTGTATTGTATATCTGTATTCTTGACTCAGGGAGTCGCTGTTGTATATATATATCTGTTCTGTGGGTCACATCGAGGACTGTTATGTAATGTTATTACTTCGTGTTCCACCCGCACGAAAGTGCCTGGTGGGCGTCCTTGAATCGTTTCTATGCGGGTTTGGCGGGAAGGGCTAAAACTTGCATAGGGCCGATTTGAGGGTGTTACAGTCATGCTATAGTAAAAATCACTAAGCATAAAGCCAAAACAATATCAAGCATGACATGATAAAGTCTAAGTCACAGTCAAAAACAAGCTCCCTTTTGCACCACTTTAAGCATGAACTTTTCCTACTCTTTTCCAATCCAAACCAACTTATTTGAAAACTCACAAAGATAATAATAAATAAAGATCGGTGAGCTCGTCTCACAAATCCAAAAAGAAGAACTGAAAAGTTCTAAGCTGAAAGCACAAGAAAACTAAGGCTAAACACAGTGCTAGCAAAAGAGACCACTCACAGAACTACAAGAGTGAAAACTAGAGTGTTCTAGGCAATGAATAACGGTGTGTGTCTCTCTCCAAAATAAGTATGTTGGGATCCAAACAACTTATTCAAGCAAACTAAGCAAACCAAGCAAACAAAAAACAAAAACAAAAACAAAAAGAAGACGCTCCAAGAACAACACAACTGTGCATGAAACAATAAAAATAAAGTGTTTGGAAGGAACCTGAGATTTTTATTGATGAAGAAGGGGATGCCTTGGGCATCCCCAAGCTTTGACGCTTGTACTTATTGGATATTTTTGGCGTGACACGCGTGGCATCCCCAAGCTTGAGCTTTAGTCCATTCTTCATCTCATTGCATCGCTCTTTTCATACACCTGAAATATTTCCTTCATACAAAACTTCACACAATCTTTATTAGCAACATTAGTGCACTCAAGATAATAAGTATTTGGATTCAGTTCCAACACCAATAAAACTTCCATTAAAACATAAGATACTATAGCAATTCCCTCAAAAATCTCAATTCCCCAAAAAGAACTCAAAGAGGAATCAATAAGAAGCAAATGCAAATAAAGGCAGAAATCTGTCAAAACAGACCAGCAGGTAAAAACCATTTTTTTCGAAGACCTTCTGTTGCTAAAATCGAAAAGTGTTGAACCAATGAAAGTTATATAACAACCTGGGGCATAAGCACAAAAATTCACGCCTCAAAAGGACGTACAGAGATTTTATAATGAAGAACAAAAATCTGTTTCGGGACAGCAACTTTCCCAGGCATTACTTCTCTGTCATTAGAGGTTACTCTTGGCACAAAAAGCAAATAAAAAGGATAAGGAGCGGTTATTACAGAGATAATAACTTCCAAGACTCATCTAAAACTTTTGGTTTATCTCCCAATAAGTACTTTTCTTTAACGCCTTTAAGTTAGGCGTGATAGTTTGAGAAGATGCTCACATAAGAAATATGAATTGAAGTAAAAGAGAGCATCAAGAAGCAAAGCCAAAGCACATTTAAGTCTAACCCACTTCCTATGAAAAATAATCTTATAAAGAAACAAGTCATGAAAGCACAAAACAACAAGCATAGGAAAGCAAAACAAGTGCAACTTCGGAAATTTCAACATAAAGAGGGGAAACTTAATATTATTGAGAGGCATAAAACCATGTTTCCCTCTCTCATAATAACTTTCAGTAGCATCATGAATAAAATTAACAATATAACAATCACATGAAAAATTCTTATCATGAGCCACATGCATAAAAGAATTAATACTCCCCACATAAACATAGTCATTTTTTTTAATTATAGTGTGAGGAAATTCAACAAAATAGCTATCATTATTATTCTCATCACCATAATCATCAAATATAGGAGGCATATTGTAATCATAATTAATTTTCTCCTCAATACTAGGTGGACTGAAAATATCATATTCATCATTGTAATCATCATATATTGGAGGTTTGGTATCATCATAAGCATTAGAATAGCTATCTTCCAAAGTTGGGGAACAAAAAAGATAATTTTCATAAAAATTAGCTTCCCCAAGGTTAGACTTTTCCATAGCATTAGTAATAATGGTGTCCAAAGAATTCATACTAACAACATTGCTATTAGCATGCAAATATAGTTCCATAGGTTTTTTAATTTTCTCGTCAAACACTTCATGTCCTAACTCAAGATAAATACTATAAAGCTCTCTAATTTTTTGTTGTTTTCCATTAA
Source organism: Avena eriantha (assembly GCA_910589775.1). Classification (NCBI taxonomy): domain Eukaryota; kingdom Viridiplantae; phylum Streptophyta; class Magnoliopsida; order Poales; family Poaceae; genus Avena; species Avena eriantha. The sequence goes on along the minus strand of OU342745.1, from coordinate 91,726,932 downwards.
GCCTAACTAGTGAAAACAAGAAACAAAAAGACAAAATTGCAGAATCTAATGGAAATAACTTCGAGCACTCACACCAGAGGATGTGAGTACCTTTTACCTTACCTCCCCAGCAATGGCGCCAGAAAATAGCTTACTGGCGTGTGGTTGACGTGGGAGCTTCTTCTTCTTCAGTCCACGGCAACGGCGCCAGAAAATACTTGCTGGCGCGTGGTTGTCGTGGGAGCTTCTTCTTCTTCAATCCCCGGCAACGGCACCAGAAAATAGCTTGATGTCTACGCACTTCTATTCTTGTAGACAGTTGTTGGGCCTCCAAGTGCAAAGGTTTGTAGAACAGCAGCAAGTTTCCCTTAAGTGGATTACCCAAGGTTTATCTAACTCAGGGAGGAAGTGGTCAAAGGTATCTCTCTCAAGCAACCCTGCAATCAAGATACAAGAAGTCTCATGTGTCCCCAAGACACCCAATACACTTGTCTGGTGTATAGGTGAACTACTTCGACGAAGAGATAGTGAAATACAAGTGGTATGGATAATTATAAGTGGTAACGGTGCCAGAAAAGAGCTTGACAGGTAGGAAGAGACTAAAGTCAATCTGAAATAAACATGGAAGCAAGAGAACATGTAACAGATCAAGTTGCAAACGGTGTTTCAATGCCTAGAAACAAGGCCTAGGGATCATACTTTCGCTAGTGAACACTCTCATATAAATATCTTCTCTTTATGATACTACTCTGAACTACTCTCTAGTTGGACACTCTAATCCATGGTAGGGCTATAATAGCACTCTTCAAAGTTTTCTTTTCCCATCTAGATAACCCCACACTGTCACCTTGAGCACTATATGGTTCCAACAAACACCACAATTTCATAGAGACATCCAACTCCAAATTTTACTCATAACAAGTATTTGTAATCTCTAGCCTAGGTGCCACAATGGTGTGCGCGCTGTCACTTTCACACACATGGGGAGAGCAGAGATATATTAAAGCACTTGAGTAGCAAGGTAGATCTACTTGATTACAAAGCTCATGATCACAATATGATCATGCATAGAGAGAGATATGAACACATAGCTACTAGTAGAACCCTTAGCCTTGAGAGAGAACTACTCCCTCCTCATCATGGGAATCAACAACGGCGATGGAGATGGTGGTGGAGATCGATGGATATGGCTCCGGGGGAACTTCCCCGTCCTAGAAGTGTGCCGGAACAGAGACTTTATGTCCCCCGAATCTCCCCTTCGGTGGCGGCAGCACTACGGAACTTTTCGTGGCTGGAGGATGGACGATTTAGGGTTTCTGCATCGGAGGCTTCTTATAGGTGAAAGGGAAAGGTCGGTGGAGGCCGGAGGGGCCCACACCACCTGGTGGCGCGACTAGGGCTAGCCCACTCTACCATATGGTGTGCCCACCCTAGTTCCCTACTTCGTCTCTACTTCGTGTTTCCGTGTTGCTCCGGGGAAAATAGGCATATTGGCTTTTGTTTCGTCCAATTTCAAGAATATTGTTTTTCTGCTTTTTCTGGAACCAAAAATAGAAGAAAACAAGCAATTGGCACTATGGCATCTTATTATTAGGTTATTCCTAGAAAACATATAAATATACCTCAAAGTGTTGACATAGCAAAGCAAAGTAGATACTAAACAAGCATGGAACGTCAAAAATTATAGATACGTTTGCAACGTATCACCTACCCCCTCCACCGTCGTTGTACACTATCACCTCCAAAATCTCGGTGAGCTTTCGCTCCTCATCCTCCATGTGTGCTCTCTTTGTTTCATGCACACATGCTTCACACCATCGGTTCCCGGTGGCATGCACGTTGCGTGTTGATGAGTGATTTATGTAGCAATAGGATTTTGGTATTTTACCGCGCTGATAATTGCATTTTGCATCATCATTTTTAGGACCTCTATGCATTGTTTAGAATCATATTTACCTTGATTCATAATTATTTATGCATATTTGGATGATCTACGGGACTTTCCTACAAAGTCCCTTTCATTAGTGTTTAATCTCTGGGAGGCAGAAAACCTCCTTTTCATGTTTTTATTGTTTCAATACCTTCTAGACATCAATAAATCGAAGAACATAAAATACCTGATAAGTTTTTCACTAGGAGAACCAACTTGGGCCAAAGAATGAAGTGAGGGGAGCCACGAGGCCCGAAAGATGGCAGGTGGCGCGCCACCCCTAGGCACGCCACATGGGCTCTTTCGACCCTCGAGCATCGTCTCGGCTCCTCCTTTTTACAGACGCCTCCGTATCACCAGAAAACCTACACCATATTTTTCCCATGATTTACAGAGGCAACGGAGGAGGCGGAACTCCTCTCCTACTTCAGGAGGGGGCAGATCCTGTCGCACCGAAGCCTCCGGTAAGGGGGAAAATCAACGACATCGTCATCACCCCTCCTCCTAGGCATAGGGGGAGGCCTCTCCATCAACATCTCCGCCGACACCATCTTCATCACCATCTCCAAGATTCATCTCGTTCCCCTCATAGTTTGTGATTGATTAAACCCCGGATATTGTTTTAAGGGCTATTTACATGTTTGTGATTGACATCTTGTCTTTATTTGGTGGAGAGATAATATTTTTAGATGTAGTTGTAATCCATATGCTACTGATCCATATCATGTTTGGCACTTGTGAGTAGATCCCCATGTTTCTAAGGGCATAGGATGAATTGGCTATGATTTCCATAAAATATGCAATGCGTATGTGGTCCAGTTATCTATCTTTTATATTGTTCTATGATGGTTTTATGCGAACATTGACTGCATATTACTTCACCTACATGGGCTCATCGGAGAATAATTTGATGCAATGATAGGGGTTGGAAGGGACGGAAATGACAGAAACCATTTTCCAATTCTTTGAGTTGCATTGGAAGGATTATATGTTGGGGACCAATGAACCTATTGCTATGGTGGGACATGTATGTCTTAATGATTCTTAGATGTTCATGTAAATGGATCTAGGACCCATCATAAGGGGTGTATTTAGTCCATACTTATGGCTGCACCTAATTAGGCTCTGCCCTAAGGTAATGAAACTTGACAACATATTCACCATATTGTGTAGAAATCTTTATGTTATGTAAATCCATGCCGCCCTCGGGAACGCTTGTCACATATAAGTTCACACACACTTCAGCTTATCCTCTTGCTGCATAGAGGATTGGGCTTTCTCTCATTGAGAGCATTTACTTATTGCTATTTACTTTCAGCATTTTATATTTTTGCTAAACTACAAACCCAAAACACCAAATCTACTGCATTTACTATTACTTCCTTTGTCAAATTTGCTAACTAATACCTTCAGATCCTCGAAGAGTACTACAATTGATATCCTGCACTTGGAAGCCATCACGCACTCACATGCACCTTTTATGCTTATTTCAGTGGGATCTTAAAATACTATGTCAATGATTAACATATCAATAAGAACTGTCATATTATGTATTAATATGATATTTTGACGTGATAAAAGTCATCTAAATAATTTTCCATGCAACTGGATGAAAGGAGGACACGAGTAGAGACACCAGGGGCCATAATGAGTGTCAGTACGGGGGAAGCATGCCCATACTGCGTGCCCGTAGTGACCTCTAGTGGCTTCACCTCGTCAAATACTTTCACCTCGCATAGACGGATCTAAGATCTGACATTAGCAGACACCAGGAACACTGAAACTTCACCTCTATAAGGGATCTGGAGGAGGAACTTGTAGAAAGGCATCATCCCCACTGGTACACGGATCATTGTAGGACAAGGCATCATCCCCTTCATCATAAACCGCTGCATCTCCATCACCAACATCATTCCCCATTTCATTCAACTCCATTAGTTATAATGCCAATTACTATTGTGTATTTGTACTCAAATTCCTCTATATACTTTCATTCCATCCATATGATTACGATGATGTTGTTGATTTTAGCCAAGTGTGAGCATTTTACCTTATTCTTGGAGAGATGGATAAACCCTAGCAATATTACAATATGAAATGAAGATGATCTATAACTTTGTGCTATGACTATGTGTTAGTTCTCTCTCTGGATATTATATGAAGTTGACCACATCATATTTTCCTTTAGGGCTAGAGGGGGAACTACCCATGGAAGTATGGTATTGCATACGACATGCACATACCATGATTGGCGCTCGACCATATGGACAAGAGGGATAAGGAGAGATCCACTAAGATCATATCGATATCCACGGGGTAACCCTTAATTGTAATGGGTCAATAGGTCGTTACAGAAGATTGTTCAAGTGTTTATATCAAAGATGTGATGACTGATGGTTTTCAGGGCACATCTTATTATGTAGCTATCCGGACACATGTCAAAAGACATAGATTTATCCTACTCATAACTAATATCAATGCTAGTGGTGGATCCTAAATCCTCGAGAAGTTCTATTGCAGTTCTCATAGCACTCGTTTAATTTACTACATTATTTACTCATTTGCAACCAAACATAACTCTTTCAAAACAACCTTACTTGATATCTAGGAAAACTAATAAGCATCCTTTGATAGATAGTGATGAGGGTCATAAAGACCCTAACCAAATAGCTCTATGTGGTTCTATATTCTTACTTTTGAAACTAGCTACAATTGATCTGTGCACTTGGAGTCATCAAGCTATTTTCTAGCACCGTTTCCGAGGAGCTAAGTGCTCTTTGTCTTTCTTCTTAGTTGCTAATTTATTAATTATTATACTAAAGTTGTTTCCTAGTTTCAGGTTAAACACCATGACTACGCTTGGGTTTATGAACAAGCTTGATGCAACTGAATAACTCAGGAGGTTTAATAGAGGATTTGTCAAAGAATTCCTGAGGGGGAACAATAATACGTGATTCATCATCGCTTAATTTCTATTATGAATGAAAAAAGCTTTGCAGGAGATGATCCCAATGAAGGTCCATATCCTCATTTAAGTTTCTTTACCGAGTTATGTTGGACCATTACTTTGATAGGTTATTCTGATGATGAATTGAAACTTAAATTTTTTAGTCAAACTCTAACCAACACGGCTCTAGCTTGGTATGGAACTTGTCCTACAAAAAAAATACTTGGGAAAATTAAAAAAGGAACTTGTATTTTGTTTTTATCCTAAGGTAAAGGTCACTAAAGCAAGAAGAGTAATTACAAATTTCAAGAACCGCCCAGGCAACGGTTTGGTAAGATCCTATATAAGATATAAATGTATGGTTGATAAATGTCCACATCATGATTTACCACCATGGTATGTTTTACATGTTTTCTATGGAGGACTAAACCAAGATATTAAAAATGAAACCAATTTATCTTCCGACCGGTCTTTTATGGACCTCACGGCTGATCAAACTTGGAAACTTGTCGGAAAAATTCGTCATAATAGAGAAACCTGGGGTTTTGACTAAGGAGATCAAGGTGGAATAGAAATACATTAGGGTTGCCTTAATTCTTATAAAGAAACTAGAAAGACAAAATAAATAGCCGATGAACTTCAACTTGATGATGATATTGTATTGCAAATTCTTGAGTCTTTTAAAGAATATATCAGAGCACTAAAGAAAGAATGGCTTCAATACACTCCACCTCCTAAACTAGTTGAAGAAGTGCAAATGGTGGTTGATGTTCCCAAGTATCTGCCAAGGGAAATGCCACAATATGTGGAACCACTTCCTTTCCCAAGGATGATAGAAAATCACATGAGAGATTAACTCCTTGCAGAAAAATTGGAGAAAGAAAAGGAAATTCTGGAAAAACTATCAGGGTCCTAGTAACCGGAGTACCCCGACCCGATGGCTGGGCCCATCACTTGGATGGTTACGGCTTCGTCGGGTCGCAACGCCTCGGCACGTTGCCTCATGAGCCAAGTACTAGGACTTTCACCCCTCAATAGCCCCGCTCCATATGACGCCGACCTCGCTGGGGACGCCTTCAAGAGGCAAGCCTTGTGAGGGGCACACCCACACCCCTTTCGGGCTCCCCAGAAGCCTCAGATTCCTTGGGAGCATGCCCCAAGGACATGACCGTAACTTCGTATCAAAAGGTACAAAGACTAAAAAACCTAGCTGATCACCGCACGACTTTGTGGACCACACAGACCGCCTCGGTAAAGAAGAGATGGTTCGGCCTCTTCGGTGCTAAAGTGGGATGTCTGACCTCGGCGCCGGTAGATCCACCCTTTGCCATTTTTGTGCAAGGGAGGGTGCGGGTGGTCTCGTGAGCTGCGGACATCACTGACTACTCCTACTTTACAGAAGATATGTGGGTACCAGAAGGCCAAGAACAAGTCCACACAAAGTAGCTTATAGACCATGACTACCATGGGCGGTGATACCTTTGATCTGAATTCACAGATGTAGTATAATAGTTTTTTCCCTAGTAGACCTAGGTTTAATCGAACATTGGGAAACAACGCTAAAAGGAATTAAAAAGGACACGTCTACAAGACTTTGTTTTTCATTTTACCTTCATTTACCGGACAAATCTAGTTTAATTTTATCGTCGGTTGATTCAATGGATGGAGATAGGATAGGGTTGAAGATCCACCTGCAGTTGCACATCATATGGGATAAAAGAAAATAATAAGCACAGTCATGTGTAATGTTTTAATAGAGATAATCTCTTGTGGGCACAACATCCTAATATACTATAGCCCCTGTGAGCAGCAAGCATAGAAATAGTATTTTGATCCAACCGAGTGCACCACGAAGCACCAGGCTACAAATGATTACTAAGTGCAAAACACAGATCAAAGCCTTAAGAGGTGATGTTGCTGTGATACCGAATGGGTCGCTAAGCAAAGACCGTACCATCCTTTCTGTCAATGGATTTCCTATGAGATCCTCACTAGCAAAGTATCTCACCGCAAGCCTTTATTGATCCCGGGGATCTTAGGTACCTACAAGTCCAAAGATCGAGGCAAGAGAAAAACAAACAACAGATACAAATCCCTCTTTCAAACAATACACAATACTAACATAGATTAGATTAACATAAATGTTGTGAGGTTTCTCCCCAACCCATAACCCGCGAGTAGTTCTCACCCATAACAACAAGATCAAGGATAGAAAACATTGTGCAAAATACTTGGATTGAAATCAAATATTCTTACAATGGTTGCCGAATCACAATGATATCTCGAGTAAAAAATAATGACTATGACTTATGGAGGGGATGTGATGAATACAAGTGCACAAATCGATTGTAGATAGTTTCGAAATAAGAGTATCGAACCCATAGAGAGCTATGTGGTTAAGGTCTTTATGCCCCTTGTCACCGTCTAACAAAGGATACTTGTAAGCCGCCTTTGATTTCAAGTAAAGGGTTGTTTGAAAGGTTTTTGGTTGAATGTATAAAAGTAAATAAAACAAGTAAAAGAAAGCAAGTAACAAAAGCGTTTGGGAAATTGGTTAACTCAATAGGGCTAAAGCGTTCTCGGGGGTATAGGATACACCTCTAGCATGATATTAGTAATCATAATTAGGATAACCTATTTCCTGTGTCATAACATGTGTGGACAGAGCTCCATAATAAGATGTTCACTACAAAGCTCGTAGGTAGTAACTTTATTGAGCCAAGAATGAGGTCATGTCTAAATAATAGCTATGATGTCTGAGAGCAGTCACACATACAGACCACCGCAATCAATGGTCTCCCTGTGGATATCGTAATTATATTAGGGAATCTCTCTTAATCCTCCTTTGGTCGTGCGGGTTGGTAGCCAGTGCTTCTAGTCACAATACCTCTGGGCATAGTTCCAAACACGTCCAAAGGATTTCACCCTCTTCTTTAGTCCCGAAGGCAAATGATATGTGGCCGACTACACATACCATCTAAAGAGAGAGATCAAACACACATCATAAATCTATCATAACTAATAAGTCAATGGACACAACTATAGATCATCTTTTTTCAATTCATAATAGTTCTAGGGTTTCTCCATCTCCCGAAGAATGAGGGAAACTACTCACACATGGAAGCAACCAACGACATCATCATAATCAAATGGATGGATAAAAGTACAGGGATAAATCTAGTGCAAACCAATATTGAATCTGGAATTACAACAAGATCTAATAAATGAAAGATGGGGGTAATAGTGGTGATGGTGACGCATCGGTTGATGATGAAGGGAATGATGTGATGTACTCCAATGATCCGTGAAGCAGCAATGATTTTTTCCTTCTCCAAGTTCATCCTTCAGATCCCTTCCTGGTGTGGTTTTTCGTGGCTCAAGGTTGCTGTCAATGTCGGGTATGTGATCCGTCTTTGCTAGGAGAAAGTATTTGACGAGGCGGTCATGCTGCCGCATGGTATGGGAAGACGGTACGGGCGTGGTCCACCCGTACCACTGGTCGTTAATGCTGAAGTAGCTTTAATTCATGTTTGCAATTCTCCCAGGTGCAAAGATAAATCAATTAAATGAATTTTATCAATTAAAAATTTCATATTACAACATAATATGATAGTTCCAATTGATATGTTCATAAGAGACTTAGTAATTCAGGATCCTGTTGAAAGAAGGACAAAACATGCATGCAAACACAGTAAAATACCAAAATCCTTAGTCTACTTATGCAAAAATGGAAGGTAAATATGCTTCAATTTTGGACTCATCAACTCGCCCAAGCTAGACTCTTGCTCGTCCCCGAATAAGACGGTGTCTTATGGACAAGATCGTCATGTTCATGAGGCACGAGTCGTTACAATAAATGAGGCAGAAATTGAAACATGAATACAATATCATATGTAAAGTTATTTCGGGGGTATTATCACACCCTTACACATCACATGACTTAGAGGCTTCCACACCTTTTTGTATCAATGAAGTAAGCTTTTAGTTATTCAACATATTATATAATCATAATGTTAAATTGGTTGAGCAGTTTATTTGAGTAATGAAGATTCGTGATAATTCTTTTTTTCTCTTTTTTAATTTCAAGCTTGTACTTTTCTTTTGCCTTGAAATTATTTTGATAGATGATCTTTGATATCCCTTCTTTTTATAGCACAACTGCTTGATCATGCTCACTACTTTTATTGGCTTTTAAAACCCGTGACTATAATATGCTACCAAAATTCTTCTTCTTATAATTTAATCAATACTTTTATTTGTGTCGAAGACCCTAAAATCATGACAGCTGTACAAGTATCATAACACTCAACCTAATTCAATCATCTAATAAAATAGTCATGAATCAAAATATAACTTAAAATATCATAAAGTCTCTAAACTCAACGGATATAATTCTTTCCTTGAACAGAAGGGAGCTTGAAGTTGGTGCAACTAATGCAAATTATTAAATCAAAACCTAACATGCGTGCATGAAAGTAAACATGCTAAAACTATAAGATAGATTACAAGGTGTTATAGATCTTCCCCAAGCTTGGTATCAAGCCGATGGGATCAAATAATCCCTTGTGATTATTTGATACTATGGCACTCTTCAGGGTGAAGGTGTTTTGTTGGAAATAGTTGTGCAAAGTTTCTTGTTTGTCTCCTCCAGGGCAGATATGCGACGAAGACACTCCTGCAAATCCGAACGTAAGAGGAACATCCCTTCTGCAACTCTGTTTAGCGCGTCATTGAGTTCCTTATTGCTTTCAAGATCTAAGAGGTGCTTGCGCACGATCTCTCGATGGATGAGCTCTTCCTTCTAATACTTCTCTATCTTGCGAAGACACTGTTCGATTTCTGGAATGTGCGGGTTGATGGGCACGTCAATCCTCTTGTGGCTTCATACTCATGCACGCGTTTAGGGTAATCTTCTTTGTTGTAGAAGTATGAGCCGTAGTCTCCTGATAAGTTCTTGCATCAGGTCGGTTAGATTTCTTATGCTTGGGTGAAGAGTAGTTGGTGGCGATGAACTTGAGTGACTCCGTGCACCCCTTCCCATGGGGTTTCTTTGCTTCTTGTTTGTCTTCAGGCTTCACCATAGACAGCTAATGTCGTTTCTTCCATCATCTCTTCGTTTGCTCCATGAAGGTCTTGAATTCCTCCTCCTAATCATCGTTAGAGTCATAATCATACCTCTTGTTCTTCGGGCTTAGGACTTGAGCTTCATGGTCATCTGCTTCAATGGAGGACGTGTGGAAGCTATCTCACGAAGGATCCATGAGGCTCAAAGGTTTTCCTTTGCCTAGAACTGGGTAGCGCATCAAGTATATTGTATATGTTAATATAAGAGGGAGGAAAACCACTAGGGAGGATTATTAAGGGTCATAAACAGGAAAAATTCATACTAGAAGAAAGAGGGTTGCCAAGAAAAGAATCCCAATAAATAAAAGAAGAAATAAGCGAACAAGGAAGAAAACGAAACTGTAATAACCACTAGTACGGGAGGACGCCCATACGGCGTGCCCGTACCAGGTCTCTTTCCATAAATCAAAAGTTCCAACGCCGGTAAGTAATCGGCCGACTAAGCGGTACAGGCAGGACTTTCCTGTATGACCCGACCGTACTGATTATTACCGACTTTTTTAACACAAAAACTAACAAAACGAGAGAACACGTGGCCGGTAATGACCTGTTGCATAGTCGGATGCGATCGTACGTCCCGGTCGTACCAATATACAGGAAAACGAAGGAAACATACTGCCGGCTTAACGAGCAGTGGTACGGGAGGGTCTGGTCGTATCGTCCGCCCATACTAGACTCGTAAAACTGGCAGTGGCCTCATAAAAACAAAGGAAAACCAAAAATACAAATAGAAATAGCAAATAGTCATAAAAACAAAGATAAATCAAGATTTCAAATACCTTGTTCATCTAAAGGAGGTGAGTTTACTTTTGTACCTTCATCTCCTTAAAACTCTTGAATAAACCTTTTCTTTTTCCCTTTGAACAAGGTTGGGCACAAGAAGTTGCCAAAACCATTGCAAAGAGAAATTAGAAATTTTCTTTTGGGAGTTGGAGTCCCTGTGGGTATGCAGGTAGATGACACGACATTAGGCGGATCAATTTTACTCAAGGTCCACGGATGCTTCCTCCTTTTCTTCTTTTCTTTGGGGAATCTGGTAATCAAATTCTTGCAAAAGTAAAGTCCAACGGATCATCCTTGACTTAACATTATTCCTTTCAAGGATCTCCTTCAATGCAATACAATCAGTATGCACTCTTACCTTAGAGTCAATAATAACTTATCGCAGGAGAAAACCATAGTGAAAAACAATCCTTTTCTACCATGGGGTAATTATTTTTGGCGCAGTTTAAGGTGTGACTAACATGATGAATGATATTGAGTTCATCACCATGATACTGGCAAAGAATTTCTCCAACAACATCGTGGCTAGCCTCATAGAATAGATCAAAAGTTTTCTTACAATTAGGTGGTTTTATAACAGGTGCTTCAAGAAGGGATTGTTTTAATATATTGAAAGCAGTGAGACAGTTTTCATCAAAATTAAAAGTAACATCCTTTTGTATAAGCTTGGTTAGTGGTCTAGCAGTTTTTTAGAAGTTCTTAATGAACCTTCTATAAAACCCAGCATGGCCTAAGAAACTCCTAGTACCTTTTACATCATGAGGAGGGGGAAGCCTTTCTATTGCTTTGATCTTTGCTTTTTGAACTTCTATACCCTTACCTGAGATTTTGTGACCAAGAAATATACCTACTTGAACCACAAAATGACATGTTTCCCAATTCAACACAAGGTTAGTGTCTTCAAATTCTGCAACACTTTGTGAAGGTTATGGAGACAATGATTAAATGAAGTTCCATAAACAGAAAAATCGTCCATGAATACTTCCACAATACTTTTAACATATAGCAACAAATATAGTAGTTCTACATCTTTGAAAGGTGGCAGGGGCATTGCAAAGGCCAAAAGGCATACGACGATAAGCATATAAACCGAAAGGACAAAGAAAGGTTGTTTTTAGTTAGTCATCAGGGTGAACAACAATTTGAGAAAAAAACCGAATAACCGTCTATGTAGCAAAATGAGAATGCATAGCTAGCCTTTCTAAAGTTTGATCTATAAATGGTAGAGGATAATGATCCTTTCTAGTTTCCTTATTAAGTTTTCTATACTCAATACACATCCAGTGGCCAACAACGGTTCTAGTAGGTACCATCTCAATGTGTTCATTTTGAATGACCGTAAATCCACCTTTCTTAGGAACATAATGAACATGACTTACCCAATCACTTTCCTCCACAAGAAAAATGATCCATGTATCTAATAAACATATTACTTCCATCCTTGCCTCTTCTTTCATGTGGGGTTTAAGTCGCCTCTGAAAATATGCAATCGGCTGGGCTCCTTCTTCCATAAATATTCTATGGGTGGCTATCGAGGGCCTAATCCCTTTCAAGTCACTCATCAAATACCCAATAGCATTCCGATGCATCCGATGAACCGTCATTAAGTTTTCCTCCTATTTTTCTACAAGGTTAGAACTTATAATAACGGGGAAATTATTAGTTCCATCAAGAGACCTATATATTAATTCCTTGGGTAAGGTTTTGAGAGTAAGATGTGGAGGTGCCTCATACCCTTTTATTATAGGTTCTTCATACTTTTGATTAATCTTGGGATGCACCTCAGGTGTGGAGTCAAGATAATCATCCATTTCCATCTTTTCTATGTCTTAGGGAATATTATTATTATCGACCAAACTCCTTGCTAAATCATCATTAGGAGTCTCAATAACTATTGAGGCAAGACTAGTGATATTACCTTCCTCCTCTTTTCCATACTCATAGTCGTCCAAATCTTTGATTGCCGCCTTATGGTGAAATTTAGAAAAATGAAAGTCCATTTTCTCTTCACCAAACTTGAGAGATACAGTTGGTCTCTTGCAATCAATGTTTGCTCCGGTAGTGTTCAAAAATAATTGGACAACAAACATCAGTAGGAATATCAACAAGTACAAAATCGATGGGGGTACTTATATGGTCCAATATAGATTGGGACATCTCTAATTATTCCCATAGGAACTCTGAGTGTCTTATCAGCAAGCATAATAGTCATGTCAGTATCTTCTAATTCAGCGGGGCCTAGTTCATTTTGGATTCTCAAATAAGAATTAAAGGGGATTATGTTAATAGTTGTTCCAATATCGCAGAGGCCATAATAAGAAGTTCCACCGAAAGTATAAGGCAGAATAGGTTTGCCAACTTCTTTAGCCTTAACCTTTCCTTCAATGAACTGTGAGGCTTGAGTATCTAGCTCTATCATGTTGCAATGTGCAAACATGGTTAGAATATCCTCCTTCGTTGGTTCCTTGGTCTCATGTATACTTACCCCGTTAGTTTTTCTTGCTTGTGCCTCCTCTTCCAGCTTCTCGAGGAACAACCTTTCTTCTTCGTGTTGATCTTTGAGCTGCTGAGCCATCATATGTTTTCTCACAGTCCTTGGAAAAGGAAGGGGTTCAACATATGGGAGTATCTCCCTTAATGGCTCAATATGAGCTGTAATTATTGGATCAGCTTCTTTAGCTCGCTCAGGTGGAGGAGTATATTGAAGCCAATCTTTCTTAGGAGCTTCAATGTGTTCTGTAAAAGACTAAAGGATTTGCAAAATAATATCATCATCAAGTTGGACTTCATTAGTAGTTTCTTTTACTTTACCGGATTCCTTATAAGAATTGAGACAATCATATTCAATTTCTATACCTCCTTCGCCGCCTAAATAAAATCCCCAAGTTTCTCTATTGCGGCGAATACGTTCTAGAATTTCCCAAGAGTTAGTTATAGTTAGCTCCATAAAAGAGCCTCCGGAATTTGTATCTAGCTCATGTTTAATTTCTTTATTAAGTCCCCCATAGAAAATATGTAAAACATACCATTCAGGTAAATCATGGTGAGGACATTTATTCAGTAGGGACTTATACCTTTTGAAGGCCCTGGCCAAGCCTTCACCTAGGCAGTTCTTGAAGTTCATGATTTCCCTCTTCAGCCGTCTTTACCTTGGGAAAGAATCGAAATACGAATTATCCTTTGAGTTTTTCCCAAGTATCAATTTTCTCTGCAGGGCAACCAAGCTAAAGCAGTGTCGGTTAGAGATTGGCTAAAAAATTAAGTTTCAATTCATCATCAGAATAGCCTCTTAATTTAAGTGTCCAACATAACTCGGTAAATGCATTAAATGAGTGTAAAGATCCTCATCGGAATCATATCCTGCAATAGTTTTCTCTTTAATAATAGCGATAAAGCAAGGGCTAACCTCGTATGCTGGATCGCTCCCACTCGGGAATTCTTTGACAAGTCCTCTATTGAACTTCCTAGGTGTTTAGCTGCATCGAGCTGGTTCATCAGTCCGAGTGCAGTCATGGTGCTTACATGAAACTAGTAAGCAACTTTAGTAAAACAATTAGTATAATAAGCAACTAAGAACAAAGACCAAAAGTGCTTTGCTCCCTGGCAACGGCGCCAGAAAAAAGCTTGATGGCTGCAAGTGCACATATCGATTGTAGCTAGTTTCAAAATAAGAGTATCGAACACACGGAGAGCTATTTGGTTAAGGACTTTATGCCCCTCATCACCGTCTACTAAAGGATACTTGTAACCCGCCTTTGATTTCAAGTAAAGGGTGTTTGAAAAGTTTTTGGTTGAATGTAGAAAAGGAATTAAAACAAGTAAAAGAAAGAAAGTAACATAAGCGTTTGGGAAAGTGTTTGAACTCAATAGGACTAAAGCGTTCTTGGGGTGTAGGATACACGTCTAGCATGATATCATTAATCATAATTAGGATAAACTATTTCTTGTGACAAAACATGTGTGGAGAGAGCTCCATAATAAGATGTTCACTACAAGGCTTGTAGGTAGTCACTTTGTTGAGCCAAGAATGAGGTCACCTCTACATAACCACTGCGATGTGTGAGAGAAGTCACCCATACAGACCACCGAATTAAGGGTCTCCCCGTGGATATCATAATTAGCTTAGGGCATCTCTCTTAATCCTCCTTTGACCGTGCAGGTTTCTAGCTGGTGCTTCTAGTCACAATAGCTCTGGGCACACTTCCAAACACATCCAAAGGATTTCACCCTCTTCTTTAGTCCCGAAGGCAAATGATATGTGGCCGACTACACATACCATTTAAAGAGAGAGATCAAACACACATCATAAATCTATCATAGACCAATAAGTCGATGGACACAAGTATAGACCATATTTATTTCAATTCATAATAGTGCTAGGGTTTCTCTATCTCCCCAAGGATGGAACTACTCACACATGGAAGCAATCAACAACTTCATCATAATCAAATGGATGGATAAAAGTACAAGGATAAATCTAGTGCAAACCACAATTGAATCTAGAATTACAACAAGATCTAATGAATGAAAGATGGGGGTAATAGGGGTGATGGTGATGTAGTGGTTGATGATGAATGGAATCATGCGATGTCCTCCAATGATCCGTGAAGCAACAAGGATTTTCCCTTCTCCATGTTCCTCCTTCAGATCCCTTTCTAGTGTGGTTTTTTGTGGCTCAAGGTTGGTGTGAATGTTGGATCTATAATCTTTCTTTGCCAGGAGAAAGTATTTGATGAGGCGGTCGTGCTTCCGCGTGTTACGGTGGACAGTACGTGCGGGATCCGCCCGTATCACTGGTTGTTAACGCTGTAGTAGCTTTCCTTCACGTTTGCTACTCTCCCAGGTGCAAAGATAAAGCAACTAAATGAATTTTATCACTTAAAAATATCATAATACAACATAATATGATAGTTCTAATTGATGTGTTCATAAGAGACTTAGTAATTCGGGATCCTATTGAAACAAGGACAAAAGGTGCGTGCAAACGCAGTAAAATACCAAAATTCCTATTCTACTTATGCAAAAACGAAAGGTAAATATGCTACAATTTTGGACTCATTGGGATGGAAGATGGAAGGGATGAACTATGGTGTGGATCTCCTTTGGTGGTGTTGTGATGCAATATGGGAATGGCGTCCCTCTGTGCGGTGGCTGAGGCCTAAAATATTTAGGCGTCCTTAGAAAGTTGTAGGGTTTTTGACGAGACGAAGCCACCTCCACATGGTACGAGTTAACAGTATGGGTGGACCCTGCCGGTACTAGTGGTTGTTATGGCTGCACACGCCTGGCAATTGCTCTAGAATTACTTGGTCATGTGTACTTCCTCAAAATCTTCATTATGACTCCTGATTTAGCATTAAAAGGCGTGATTTTCTGCACAACACAAATCAAAGCAATGGTTTGCATATCTTTGCAATTATTAGTCATTAGTGGCAATGCTAGAGAGTTTCTTGTCAATTGCTTGACTAAAAACAATGTTTAAACGTGGTCAATGATGGCTATTTTTGGAGCCATCAACCTCCCCAAAGAACAAACCTTGATCGCCCTAGAGCAAGAAGAAACAAAAGAACTATAAGGAATTCAGTGTTTATACTTGAAACAACGAGAATATGAATTCACTTAAGATTGGCAGTCATATGCATCCAACACTTCATCCATCTGAACGGATCATCAAAGTTTGAGAGATGAAAATAATACTATAGAAACTTCAGCAAATCAAGACAATCAGAATAGATTTTAATATAAGTATAAATAACTAGAAGTGTAACAATCAATCTAATTCTTCTAGTTAACTCTCAGCTTGCCAAGGAACACTAGGATGTTATAATAGCAGAATTGAGTAAGAGAGTTCATGACCTAAGTAGCATAAGAATGAATTGTCTTATGGAGAACACAATGTATGACTAAGTCAATGGGAATCGTTATTCCAAGGACACAAGCTTAACGACGTACCCAGACATTTTGAGTATGTGCTCACTAACAGAGTTGTTCTCTTCCATCATACAACTAAAGAACTTTTCTGAAGCATCATAACTCTCTACGGCAGCATGGGTATCAAAAATCATTTTCAATTAATCCATGGTATCAAAGGCATTGCCATTCTCGAAACGCTTTCGGAGTTCCATCTCTAGCCCATACAATATGCCACAATGAAACATAGTGTGGTCCTCTTGACGAGTTAAGTAAACATTCTTTACCTCATCAGGAGCATCATTAGGAGGTGGGGGGCTTCTAGCACATATTGCTTATGTGCAACAATGAAGAGAATCCTCAAGTTCAGGGCCCAGTTGGTAAAGTTGCTACCATTGGTTGCAAGTTTCTCTTTCTCCATGAACACATTGAAATTAAAAACAAGTGGTACCATCTACAATAGAATTTGTAAAGTTTATTTAGACTAAGTTTATGATAGATTGAGTTCAGCTAATCCAAATTATAAATAAACTCTCACTCAAAAACAACATCCCCATGTCTTTTTGGTGATTACATGAACCAACTCCACTACACCAAGACCGATCACCATGTGAGTTGGTGTAGCTTCAAAGGCGAGCGTCTAGATGGTCATCATATCAACCATATGACTCATGCTTTACCTTTCTGTTAATGTTTTGAGGCCATGTATGTACATGATAGGTTCGCGAAGTAAGTACCTTAGTATTCGCGTGTGCAAAAACTGTCTTACACCCATTGTATGCGAAAATAGAGTCTATCACACCCGATCATCACGTGGTATCTCAAAACGACGAAATTTCTTAATGGTGCATACTTAGGGAAGAACACATTCTTATCTTGATATTTAAATGAGGTATCATCTTATAATGATACTTGTTGGGGGGTGACCCTAGGTAGGGTCAAGCCGAGGTATAAGGACAATGTCCGCTGAGGTAAAACTAGGCCAAAGCATGAGCTAGCCTAAGTATTAGAGGGCCAGTTGAGATACGTCCAGGTTACGCTAAGCCGGACAGTACCAGCAAGACTCGGCCGACATATGTGGTATGTCGGCATGAGGAGTAAGTTGTTTCATATTTGTAGGTACCAACTTGGCCGGTTTATCCTTACCGAGGCCGGGTTAGGAGTTGGCTTGCTCAAGAAGGAGAGAGCCTTCCCAAGGTCAGAGCTTTTCTCTCTCCAAAGGGAATCTAGGGAGAGACAAGTGCTAGCGACAAGGGACAGAATGGCAGAGACATAGCAGATCGTCACGGACGTGACAATGTTTGACGCCAACGTTCAAACATCGTGCCTTCTGCGCCATTGTGATGCAGATGCTGCCGTGAGAGGAAAGGAGGGTGTCATGTTACTATATTGGGACAAGCATATTCATAGGATATCCGGGCCACGTATGCCCTAGATGTAACCTAGCCAGCCCTTTATAAGGTGAGCCAGGGCCTCCAAGGATAGGGTCGGTTAATTTGGCTAAGGGAGAAACCCTAGAGAGAGTAGAGAGAAGGAGAACTTCATCTCCTACCTCTCTACGATACAGCTCAAGGAGTACTTGTTGGGTTCGCAGCATAGAAAACAAAAAAATTCCTACGATGAGAACTATACGCCAAGATCTATCTACTAGATACAAGCAACAGGTGGATCCATAGAGAACTTACCCTCGAAGACAACAGAGTTTTGTTAACGAGTTGGAACTCATGGATGATGTAGTCGTACGCTTGCCAATCTCAAGATCATCTGGAAGTCCTAGCGCCGCAACTCAGTAGCGCATCCGTCCTCTCACACAAGTTCAGGCCACCGAACAACCTCCACCTCCTTGCTCAAGTGAATCAGCGGAAGCAGCAACTCCTTCCAAACGCAAGGCCACCGGGAATATGTATCTCGCTAATCCGAGACCATGGGGAATATATCTAGAGGGGGAGAGATCCTTCACGAGGAGGTGTTTGGTTGAATTTGAACTTTCACCAGCATAGCATCAAGTTGTTTCTTCAGTTCCACTAGTTCAGATGGGTTCATGCTATAAGGTCTCTGAGCTATGGGTCCAGTTCCAGGAATTAGTTCAATAATGAACTCGATATCCCGATCTTGGGACATACCGAGCAATTCATCTGGGAAAACATCGGGGTATTCACATACTACTCTGACTTGGTCTAGGGTTGGTTGGGATAGACTCTTGTTGCACTTGAATTGACGGGGCAGAGTCTCGGATACATGCTCTACTAATACTCCAGTGCTACTGGTCATGGTTATGGATTTCTTGGCATAGTCGATTAATACTTTATGTTTCGACATCCAATCCATTCCTAGTACTACTTCCAAACCTTTGGTTCCAAGTACTGTTAGATTAGCATAAAAATTTATGCCATGGATTCTGATAGGTACAGCCTTGCAAATTTTTTCTAGCTTTGCCGGTTGAACCAGGTATTTGAACTATCATAACATGCTTCAATTTTGTTGGTTGAATCCTACTAGTGCAGGCACATTCTTCTATAACAAACGAGTGTGATGCTCTAGAATCAAACAACACTCTTGCAAGTACTCAGCTAACAGAAAACATACCCAGCACGACATTTGGCGCTTCTTGGGCTTCTTCAGTGTTCATGTGGAACAGACGACCATTGCGGTTGAGCGATTTCCCTGGGGAAAATCTCCTTCCAGGCTGAACACGGCGCTGCTGCGGAGCGGGTGCATTCACATTGGTGGCTGCTGCAAGCTTCTTGGGACACTCGTTGGAGTAGTGACCCTTGACTCCACATTCAAAGCAAGTAATCTAGGACTTGTCTTTTGTTGCGACAGGCACCGCGTTGCTTCCAGTCCTTGGGGCAGTATTGGTGTTGTTGTTGTTGGACTTGGGTGCTGCACGGTTGGAGTTATTGGAGTTGCCGGGGCTGTGGTCGTGGTTTCCTCCAGACTTCAAGTTTTCTCCGCTACGATTGGGATAGTTTGGATAGGACATAGGGGGTCTATTGTTTCTTCGGGCATATCCTGCGGACGGGTTGGGCGATACTTCTAGGTATTGTGGGATCCAGTCTGGTGCATCATGCGACGCTTGCGGTTCTCATTGGCCTGGTTGATTTTCCCTTCCATCTGAATGGCAGAGTCTACTAGCTCTTCTAGATCTTCAAAACGAATGTTAACTAACACAGTCTGCATCTCATCATGCAATCCATTTAGGAACCTCTCCTTCTTATTTGCTTCAGTGTTGATCTAATCAGGGGCATATCTAGCTAGGGACAGAATTTGTCACGGTACTCAACTACCGTCATCCTTCCTTGCTTCAGTTCCCTAAATGCATCCCTCATCCTAGTTACCAAACCTCGGGGAACATGGGAGCGGCTGAACTTGATCTTGAATGCTTCCCAAGTCATCATCTGTCTGTCATTCATGGTACGGGTCCTATTCCACCAGGCTCTTGCATCTCCTGCTAGATAGTGGGTGGCAAACAGTCTTTGACTCCTGCGACTTCTAGATTGCTCTCCATGGTTTGCAGCCAGTCATCAGCATCTAGGGGATCCTTAGACTTACTAAAGATAGGTGGGTTGGTATTCTGGAAGTTCTTGAGCTTGGATCCATGATGATCTTGGTTTCCATGGCCTTGATTATTGTGGGCCACCTGAGCTATCTGTTGCAGAGTGGCTAGGTTGGCTTGGCGTTTGACTCTACTAGCTTCACGGTTAGAAACTAGCATTTGCAGAATCTGCAACATTGGGTCCTGAGATGAACTGCTTCCTCCGGGGTTTCCACGAGTCATCTGAAGATTGAGATAGATAATGAGATAAGAGAGAAATCTCTAAGGTTCATGGTTTTGTTTCAAAAGCTTAAACTTTGAGTCTGACTCAGGTTTTGCAAACTAACAACTTCCTCTCATTCATTCATTCAAGCACACAATACAAACACACACCACAACACAAATAGAAAACAGATGGTTTTAAGAACCATTCTGTGAAACTACAATACAGTGGGACCGGGTACATCTCATTCTTATGGTAGTGCTCAGGTGCATTTAATTATCATCAATGAAGTCGAAATCATCATCATCAGTGTGGAACTCCATGGCATCATCCTCCAAGTAGTCATTGTCATCACTAAGGTAAGAGTAAAGATCTCCCTGGATATCTTCACATTCCTCCTCCTCCTTTGCTTCAAGTTGGATTTCTTGTTCACGGATGGTCTTCCCGAGAGCGGCCACCTTCTTGATAAGACGATCAATGGTGCGATACTTCTTGTCGCGCTGACTCGAAGTGATTGGCACTCCTTAGCGAGAATGGCGAGGGTCTGGTCCTTCTTGACTGCAATGGCATGGTTGTGGTTGGCGTAGGCACGAGCGTTGTCCAACTCCTTCTGCCTATCATACAACATGAAGTCAAGATTGTCCACTAGGTGCTTCAACTCCGGGTGTCCTGGCATCTCCAAGGGCAATCCCATAGAATCACGCCTTGCAAAGGGAGCAAAGCGAGTTCCCTAGATCAGGTTGATGTTCTGTCCACAAAGATGGGCAAGAACTTCATGCATGGCCCTGGCTAACCCATCTAGCCAGTTGTTCTCCCTGAAGGTGAATTGGATCTTCTCCGAAGTTGGGGCTTCCATCTTGCCTCTGAGATCTACAACTATCAGCCATTGTAGATCTCCTCCTACGTGATCATTGAGTTGTGCCTCGAAGAATTCCAGGTGTGGTCGCTCTAGATACTCTGACAGTGCATCTAGATCCCTCTCAAAGATCAGGTGGCTTCTGTTGCCTAGCTGGTAGAACTTGCTATACTGGACTTCCATCTATAAGAATTTAGGATGAGTAAGTTAGTGAGGTGATCAAGTGTGCCAAATTTTTATGTAGGTTTGTAAGAATTTTTCAGGAACATGAATTTTTTTGAAAGAATCTCAAGGATAAGAGTGGGAATAGGTTTTCATAAATACTCACTTCTTTTGTTTTGAAACTAAGTTTTTTTCGGACGTCCATTCTAACTAGGGTCTCCTATGGTCAGGATGACTCTGATACCAACTTGTCAACACCCGGATTTTTAATCCCAGATGCATGTTATGCCATACCTCGCAATCCCAGGATTACCATTTTTTCGAGACATAATAGATTGGTATCACAGTACATCATCCATTACAAACCATAATAGGGTCTTACAAATAAAGGATCTCATGATCCAGTCTTAATACAATCAAAGCAGCGGAATAATAAATGTAGTAGTGGGCTCCATCTTCAGGGTCACAGGCAATGCTGACGATGGGAGATGATCCTAGTTGTCATAGACCTCCTGTTATCCATCATCCTGGTAGTCCTCCTCATAGTCTGGCCATGGGAATAGCCAGGGACAAAGCCATGAGTACTCTTTAAGTACTCGCAAACTATCACTAACAAGTAAGGTAGTTCTAATAGGAATCTTAAGCTCTAGGTTTATTTGCATAAAGCCAGGTTTATTTCTAGCTGAGTTTAGAAGTAAAGAAAACTAATTTAATGTTCTAAAGCACTTAAATGGGAACCTAGTTTTCATGTCCACAACCCTGTTGTGGTCAAGTCAAAATCATAGTTCAAGTCACAAGTCATTTTGAAAACATTTGACGATGGAACAGTATGGCCGCTCCAACTGTCCATGACTGCGGATGCGGCTATTCGAATAGTTTGACACTCTGCAGAGGGGTACACTTTCACCACAAAATTCGATACATCCGTCAGGGATAACCCTGAATCAATCATACTTAGTATGCGGATAATCAATCATAACCTTTCAATTACACACCCTAGTATAGGCACCTCCCCTATGAGCTTGGCCTCCCAGCCATGGCCATCTGCCATCCTGGGCACAACATAGGTGGACATTCATCAAGATGTAGCCTCAGCTCATGCTCTTCTGCAAGGGAACCCATACTAAGGCATATAAACTTCTGGCTAAGCCCTACCCAATTCAGGTATTGTGGTTGTACTGTAAAATTGGAATGGTATCGCATCCGAACCCAACCATCAATTTTATAAAAGGGCTAAGGCTCATGCCTCAACATTCTCATCATCAAACCATTGTGTTTCTCAACACATGTCGAAACATCTCAATAGAATGAAACATCATTCCAAGGTTTTCACAATCATTTTCACCAAGTATTCCCATCTAAAGTGGTCAAATTTTATGCTTAGCACTAGCCACTAAAGTTGGGGGTGTCCACTAATAGGGGTGCTAATCCCCAATCTCATGCCATGGAATGACATCTAAGTATAACTAGTTAGGCCTCGTTCTATACTCTTTATGGTATCTATTCTATTTTTCCAATACTCACAAAACACTAGCTAAAAGTAAAGAACTTTGGTAAAGTAAAAGAGTCTTGCAAGTAAAACTTGGGATTGATATAATCAAAGTGGTATAACCAAGCATGCCTAAAGCATCTTGCACAATTCAAACTTGCAAGTGTTAGCTTGCTCAGTTTACTTGAAGTTCTAGACTTGCAAGTAGTGATGGCTTGCATAGTTAACTTGTATAATTCTAGCTTTCCTTGAGTAGTGTAGTGATTGAAGTTCTCCTCTTCTTCTTCTTGGTAGTACTCCTCCTCGTATCCTGGGTCGGTACCATCGTCTATAAATGAATATGGGGTACACAATCACCAAACAATACTTAGTTATTTCTATTTAGCATACTAAAGCTCACACTTGATGATCTAGCATCATCACAATCATCACATAAAATAAAGGCTTGATTTTATTTATCTTATTTTAAAAAGTAATTTCTACTCATTGAAAATACTTAAGATTTAATATTCTCCAATTAAAATATGGGATCACGTTGACACATGTCATCACCACATATTCTAATCCTTGGGATTGTGATTTAAATTGTTGGTCATATTTTATAAAGTTTAAAATTACTATTTAATATAATTAAAGTGACTAGAAATGCCTACATAGCATTCTTTTAGTTCTAGTCCAAGATCACTGCATGTAAACCTAAATATTTTTACATATTCAGATAGATCTTGTCAAATGTGATTTTTGAGAGTTGGAATCAACTCAAAAGCATTTTCGGTTGATTTTTGAAAAATGTTTGAAGTTCGAAACATCTCTGTCTAGTTATTTTATGTATAGGTGATCTCTAACTCCAATTGATTTGAATCCAACGGGCTTGGATAGATAATTTAAATACCTTCTAACAAAATTGGAATCATGCAGTTTGGTTCAGTGAATCTCCTTGAATTGATTTTTGAATCTAGTGACAGAATGTGGTTTTAACTAAATTGGAAAATACTTATTTGAATTCAGAGGCCTGCGCGGGAAACTAAATGGGCCGGCCCAATCTGCACAGGGTGGCGCAGCAGGCTACTGACAGAATGAACCCACTAATCAGCGACTGTATTAACCCGAAACGGTATCTTTCAACCAGAGCCCTACGATTAGAATCTAATCTAACGGTTGAGGTTCGTCGCCGACGACGAACAGCTCCGGCGAGGTTTTAACCCTAACATGGTGGTGGGGTCGTGTGGGGCTCACCAGGGCTCTAGCTAGGGTCGGCGATGGGGGCGAACGACATTATCAATGACGGCGGTTCTAACGGTGGTTGCGGCGGCTCCTGGGGTGGCTCCAATCAACGACGCCCTTCTCCTCCTGTAGCGGCGGGCTCTGGCCAAATTCCGGCGAAGCGGTGCTCGCCTTGCTCTAGGGAGAAGTGTGGGAGGGTCAGTGAGGAGTGGGGAGTGAGGTGGTGTGGAGAATTGAGGTGGAGAGGGCCTCTATTTATACACCGACGAGGGGACAGAGCAGGATGGGCTGGCGTCTCCAGCGAGGGTGGTAAGACCTGCTATCGGTGTGGCTATGGGTAGGGGGCGGTGCGGTGTTCCCTGGCGGTCATCATGGACGTAATGGCACGGCAGGGGGCGGTGTGGAAGGGTCAGGTGCGTGCGATGCTCTGCGCGGGAGTGGCGGTGTTCCCGACGGCGCACGGGTGCTACGGGTCGTGCGGCGGCGAACGGGGGTGTCTGGGAGGTGGTTGTGATCATGGTGAGTGTGCGCGTGTGCGGAGAGAGCGAGGCACGGTCTATGCAAGCTAGTCGGGCGCGGCACTCTGGCGCACTCTCGGCACGGCGCAGAGACACTGGGCGCGACTGGTCCTGGGTGGTCCATGGCCTGGCTATGATCGAGGGCTGGATAGGGGGTGGTTTTGGACGGTCGCCTGTCTCCTGCATGTCGTGGGAGAGGATGGCATGGTCCGTGGTGCTCTGTCCGCTCTCGGTAGGCGATGACCACTTTCGGGCGGTGCTTCACTGGTGCAAACGACCAAGGGGGAGCATGTCTGGTGCTGCTAGAGGCATGGAGACCAAGAGAGTGTAATGGGGGCATTGGGTCGAGTAATCAATTCCCCAAGCAGTGAAGTTAGGTAGGATTAGATTAGTGTTTGCCACGTGTTTGATTAAATGGCCGAAAGAACTTAAGTTTGAAAATTTTGAATGAATTTTGGTGAGTGATCTAAACTTATGCTTGGTTGTCTCTAGTTGCTTGGGTTTGTCATGGTGAATTGATTTGGATGGTTTTTGCAAAATGGTGATCTTACCATATGAACTTGATTCAATTTTCAAATGTCCTTTAAATGGATTTGCAAATAGTTTTGGTGAGTTTGTAAAGTGTGCTTGGATACACTTTACTTGGTCTAGTAAGGGGTGAAAAGAAGTGGAATTGTGTCTGTTAGAATTTCTTTTCTAGGAACACTCAAAGTGGCCTAGTGGTTAAATTTGGTCAAAATGACCATTTGCTCATATATTTTACATTTGATTTCTTTTTATTTTGATTTAGTTTGTAATTGGACTAGATGATGTAGTATTCATCCTTAAACCATTTCTTGTCCTTTGTAGCAATCAAACATGGCAATATCACTCAATCATATACTAATGCAAATCACACATGCACTCATATTCAAATTAGTAATAAAAGTTTTTGTTAACCCTAAAATTGGGTGATTAGAACCTGATAATCTTGATTAAAAGATTTGGGGTGTTACAACGTTTGGTCATCTTAAGTAATACAACTGGCTTGTCCTTTGCTAAAGAAAGGATTGGGCCACTTGCTGCGTTTATTGATATTGTCTTTTATTTACTCACACTTTATTTATCTACATTATCAAAAACCCCTAAAAATCCATTTGGTAAGTATTTACAGAGAATTCCTGCTCCAAGCCACTAGTCAACACCTTCTGCTCCTCGTTAGGTTCGACACTCTTACTTATCAAAAATACTGCAATACACCCCTATACTTGTGGGTCATCAAGGGGCTGGTAGAGCAAG
Source organism: Avena eriantha (assembly GCA_910589775.1). NCBI lineage: Eukaryota > Viridiplantae > Streptophyta > Magnoliopsida > Poales > Poaceae > Avena > Avena eriantha. The sequence continues at coordinate 91,700,974 of OU342745.1, read as the reverse complement.
AACTGCCTCGCGGTGAGCTCTCTCCTTTTTCTCCACGAGGATGGTCGACCGGCCTCTCCTCAGGGGAGCCATGGCTTGCAGGGGAGGGAGGTGGCCGCAGGAGGAAGAAGATAGTGATTACTGTGGGAGAAGAGTCAAAGAGTACATGTTGTGATCTAGTAGTACTACTACTATTATACAAGACCACCGTGTACAATCTAACTTCTCAAAGAAGCTAGGGAGGCAGCGATAGGGAATCGATGGGACTTGTCTTTATTGCGATGGAAAGTTCAATGGTCTTTAGCGCCGCCTAAAATCCAGTATATAATAAGAGGAGTGTGATCTTACCCTTAAAAAATGAGTGGAGCCGGGTGGTAATCACGGGCATTGTTGTGCACATCCCGCGTGTGTGTGTCACGTGTTTATGGGGCAATTGCGCGCGCAACTGCTGCATGATCACGTTGGCATGTCGAACTCCGTTGAACTCCACGTCAACATGCACGCACGGGATATTTACGAGTCTAGAACACGTTGTGCCACTTTTGTTGTAATCAAATTATGGTCAGTACGCGAGATATTACATTTTTTTAATAATCGACAAAAGCATGCGTGTACACGACACACGAAACCGCTGCTCGTCCCTTGATCAGATCAGCACCCAACTCTGTGTACCCGCAATCGCTCATTCGGAACAACTTCCTCGAGCATGATGTCCCCTCGTTGTGGAAATGGCAGGTCCAAGCCGTCCACTGACTGTCATGCATCCCCTGCTCTTCGTTGCATCTCTTCGCACTCACGAGTCGCCTACTGAGGTAGCACGTCATGTCCGACCGCGCTAGAAACCATCGACATCGGCACTTGAGGACACCGCAACATCGAAGCTCGTACCGGTCGTGCAGGAGGAGCATGGGGTACCTGCAGGGATAGACGAGTGCAAAACAGTAGCCAGGATAGGGGCACGTGTTGCACCAGTGAGTACGGACAAGAAGATGAATGAGAAGAAGACTAGGAAGAAGACTAGGAAGAAGACTAGGAAGAAGAGAGGAGACAGCTATTTGGACGAGTCCGACTCGGCCAACGAGGAGGAGTTCATCGATCAGTTGGAGGCAAAAGCAGGAGAGTGACGTGGACCCCGTGGGACGATGGAGAGGAGGAGGAGGAGGACTCCGACGAGGAGATAGCGCTCTTATACAAAGAAAGGGGCGGTGTTGAGTCATCAGAGGAGGACACTGACAGCAGTGATGGCAATGACCATGACGTTTACGAAGACGATGACAAACCGGAAGACGAAGAAGAGAGCTTCTTTGAAATATGATCATTTTATTTTATTTATTTTTTGAGATGGATTTTCACTTGTTTATGGAGGTAAAGTATCAGTGGCACGGATAGAGAGGTGGCACGGATAGACCCTTCGAAAAAAGTGGAGGGGGGAGGGGTTATCCTGCCTGTTGGATCATAGAGGATCAATAGTTGGTGGGCATGATCCATGTGACATCTGTGTCAGCCAATCAGGGCGTGTCAGCTAGAGTGAGCACACGTTTGGGATTTTGTGAGATTTGTGACCGAGAGAGAGGGCAAAACTGAGTAGTATCAAAAAACAAGGGCAAGAGAGAATAAGGGATGCAAATAGAAAATAAAAAGAGTAGGCATGTGTGTTCCTTTAAGAAATGGAAAATGCATGTTTCGTGCTAAACCACATGGATCCACCAGTGTCATTTGCATGTTGTCTTCTTTTCATAAACCACGACTAGAGTCATTGCATGTTTGTCATTCTCATAAACCACAACTAGACTCATTGCATGTGTGTTCTTCTCATAAACCTCATGGATCTACTGATGTCATTGCATGTGGTGTTCTTCTCATAAACCACATTGATCCACTAGAGTTCATTGCATGTGTGTGTGTTAGTGTGCATCACCGTGGTTTTGGAAAAGAACACATGCAATGATGCCACTCTAGCATGTGGTGTTCTTTTCATAAACCACATGGATCCACCAGTTGTCATTGCATGTGTGTCCTTTTCATAAACCGCATGGATCCACTGATGCCACTCCTGCATGTGGTGTTCTTTTCATATACCACATTGATCCACTAGATATCATTGCATGTGTTTTCTTCATACAAAACACATGTATCCACTGATGCCACTCTAGCATGTGGTGTTCTTCTCATAAACCACATGGATCCACTAGATGTCATTGCATGTGTGTTCTTCTCATAAACCACATGGATCCACTGATGTAATTACATGTGGTATTCTTCTCATTGATCCACTAGATTTCATTGCATGTGTGTGTGTGTTAGTGTCCATCACTTTGGTTTTGGAAAGAACACATGCAATGGTGCCACTCTAGCATGTGGTGTTCTTGTCATAAACCACATGGATCCACCAGTTGTCATTGCATGTGTGTCATTTTCATAAACAACAAGGATCCACCAGTGTCATTGCATGTCTTTGCATGTGTGTTCTTTTCCTAAACCACCACTTGTTTCATTGCATGTGTGTCCTTTTCATAAACCATAACCAGAGTCATTGCATGTTTGTTATTTTCATAAACCACCTGGATCCACTAGTGTCATTGCATGTGTGTTCTTTTCATAAACCACCACTAGAGTCATTGCACGTGTGTCCTTTTCATAAACCACAACTAGATTCATTGCAACGTTGCTCTTTTCATAAACCACCTGGATGCAGAGTCATTGCATGTGTGTCCTTCTCATAAACCACCACTAGAGTCATTGCATTTGTCTTCTTTTCATAAACCACATGGATCCAGTAATGCGACTCCAGCATGTGTGTTCTTCTCATAAACCACATGGATCCACTGATGTCTTTGCATGTGGTGTTTTTCTCATAAACCACATTGATCCACTAGAGTTCATTGCATGTGTGTGTGTCAGTGTGCATCAGTGTGGTTTTGGAAAAGAACACATGCAATAATGCCACTCTAGCATGTGGTGTTCTTTTCATAAACCACATGATCCACCAGTTGTCATTGCATGTGTGTCTTTTTCATAAACCACATGGATCCACTGATGCGACTCCAGCATGTGGTGTTATTTTCATAAGCCACATGGATCCACCAGTATGCATTGCATGTGTGTCCTTTTCATAAATCACATGGACCCACCAGTGTCATTGCATGTCTTTGAATGTGTATTCTTTTCATAAACCACCACTAGTGTCATTGCATGTGAGTTCTTTTCCTAAACCACAACCAGAGTCATTGCATGTTTGTTCTTTTCATAAACCACTTGGATCCACCGGTGTCATTACATGTTTGTTATTTTCCTAAACCACCACTAGATTCATTGCATGCATGTCCTTTTCATAAACGACCTGGATCCATTGCATGTCATTGCATGTGTGTCCTTTTCATAAACCACAACCAGAGTCATTGCATGTTTGTTGTTTTCATAAACCACCTGGATCCACCAGTGTCATTGCATGTGTGTTCTTTTCATAAACCACCACTAGAGTAATTGCATGTGTGTCCTTTTCATAAACCATCACCTAGATCCATTGCATGTCATTGCATGTGTGTCCTTTTCATAAACCACAACTAGAGTCATTGCATGTGTGTTCTTTTCATAAACCACCTGGATCCACCAGAGTCATTGCATGTGTGTCCTTTTGATAAACCACCACTAGAGTCATTGCATGTGTGTCCTTTTCATAAACCACATGGACCCACCAGTGTCATTGCATGTCTTTTAATGTGTGTTCTTTTCATAAACCACCACTAGTATCATTGCATGTGTGTTCTTTTCCTAAACCACAACCAGAGTCATTGCATGTTTGTTCTTTTCATAAACCACTTCGATCCGCCGGTGTCATTACATGTTTGTTATTTTCCTAAACCACCACTAGATTCATTGCATGCATGTCCTTTTCATAAACCACCTGGATCCATTGCATGTCATTGCATGTGTGTCCTTTTCATAAACCACAACTAGTGTCATTGCATGTTTGTTGTTTTCATAAACCACCTGGATCCACCAGTGTCATTGCATGTGTGTTCTTTTCATAAACCACCACTAGAGTCATTGCATGTGTGTCATTTTCATAAACCATCACCTAGATCCATTGCACGTCATTGCATGTGTGTCCTTTTCATAAACCACAACTAGAGTCATTGCATGTGTGTTCTTTTCATAAACCACCTGGATCCACCAGAGTCATTGCATGTGTGTCCTTTTGATAAACCACCACTAGAGTCATTGCATGTGTGTCCTTTTCATAAATCACATGGACCCACCAGTGTCATTGCATGTCTTTGAATGTGTGTTCTTTTCATAAACCACCACTAGTGTCATTGCATGTGTGTTCTTTTCCTAAACCACCACTAGAGTCATTGCATGTGTGTTCTTTTCATAAACCACATGGATCCACTAATGCCACTCCAGCATGTGGTGTTCTTCTCATAAAACACATTGATCCACTGATGTCATTGCATGTGGTGTTCTTCTCATAAACCACATTGATCCACTAGAGTTCATTGCATATGTGTGTGTCAGTGTGCATCACTGTGGTTTTGGAAAAGAACACATGCAATGATGCCACTCCAGCATGCGGTGTTCTTTTCATAAACCACATGGATCCACCAGTTGTCATTGCATGTGTGTCCTAATCATAAACCACATGGATCCACCAGTGTCATTGCATGTCTTTGCATGTGGTGTTCTTTTCCTAAACCGCCACCAGTGTCATTGCATGTGTGTATTTTTCATAAACCATAACCAAAGTCATTGCATGTTTGTTCTTTTCATAAACCACCTAGATCCACCAGTGTCATTGCATGTGTGTCTTTTCATAAACCACCACTAGTGTCATTGCATGTGTGTTCTTTCCATAAACCACATGGATCCACCAGAGTCATTTTGCATGTGTGTTCTTTTCAATGACAACCATTTCCCACAAACAATCAGGATGCAGAAATAACCAGAAATCGCTCTAGGCTTATAGAAGAACCGATCCCCGATTGTTAGGCACCATTGGATCAGGGTGCGTGGATGATAAGAATGTCCTTCGCAAGGGCGATCCGCGAGAAGTCTGTTCTGCGAACTGATTGGCAGTGGCATCCACGATTGGGCCTACGTCCTTGCCCTTATTCCCTTAACCTCGGGGCCAAAGCTTAGATCATGTTCCTTCATCTCCATGGAGAGGGAGAGGCCCAAACTCAGCTTGCACGAGGCTTAGATGTTCGCCCACTACGACATACTCGCACCGCCGTTCGGCGAGGCTTTCAGCCGGCTTCGAGCTCACCTACATCGGGGTTCCTATCGTGCCGCTCTTGCGTGACAACTCGTTGGCGACGCAGATCGAGGAGCACCACCGCCAGCTGCCGGAGCGGAAGAGGGCAATGGCTACTCGCGCACGAGTGCGTACTGTCGAAAGCTGTTCAAGAAGGAGTGGATGGCATTGATTGAGCTATGCAGAACCCACTAGCGAGAGATCCAGCCAGATTTGCACAACCCCAAAGGGAGGCAACGCTTCTGGGTAGTGCCTGGGCGTACGACCTCCACCGTTATCAATGTGGCACGTCGTGTAGAATCCATGAGGAGGAGGAACACTGTCGGGAACGTTGCCATCGATTTTGATGCGGCGGAGGCTGGCGGCGACGCGGACAACATCATCGATGATGGAGATTGCGGGAGCATCATTGTCGATTACGGCCACTTAATCCTAAATTAAATCTATGTACGGTATCTTAATGCCCTCTTTGGATCGGGGTCACTTGAGTCATAGTCGATTAGCGTCATAATCTATATATGTTGGCCATGTTTTAGGTGTCTTTGTCTTTGAAACTAGTCGAAACTCGTCGGATCCTGAAAATAATGTTCGCGCATTCCTGGCATATCGGATGGGACAATACGCTGACTCTGCTCCCAGCACTTGATGGCACATCCATAATTTGGAGTGCGCCATAGGAGAAGGGGTCGAGCGTGTTGTAATAGTGTACTACTTCTATCCAGATATAACTGACTTAGCTTTTTTATACATTTAAATGTATCTATACCCAAAACATGTCTAGATACATACAAATCTACACAAATTCAGGTCACTTAGTTCTAGACGGAGGGAGTAATAATATTTTTTGAGAAATAATTTCTGATGGCATATATTGGCCATGTTTTAGGTTTCTCTATCTTTCAAACTAATCAAAAGTCCTCCAACTCTGAACAAACAAAGTCATTGCATTCACATCTGATTGGACAATACGCTGAAAATGCTATCAGCACTTGATGGCACAGCCATAATTCTGGAGTGCGCCATAGGAGATGGGAACAAGTAGCTACGTCCATACGCAGGTAAAATAATAATGTAAAAATATTTAAAAAATGTAATCTGGTCCACATGACCCCATCACAGACACGTTACACGCACCAGATATAAATAAAGACGACACGACTAGTTTAGTTTCAATGATAATTCAACATAAGATGTTACTTTGCCCGCTTCTTTCTGCTCCTCTTATTAGTCTGCTAGCCCACGCCGCATTAAGCAACAGTTGATGAGGGTGGAAAAATGATAAATGGCAAATAAAACAATTTTTAAGCTTACCTTTCATCCGGAGAATCGTACAAAGATGAAATTGGAAGGGATTTATTATTTCTCCTGCAGTTAGCCGAAAGATCCTCAAGAACATCCTCAATCACCCCTACAGCTTCTTCATATTTTAATACACCTCCATTATTTTCCTTTTCCTCCCCGTTCCGCTTACCCTTTTGTTTCTTTTCACACGCTTTTTTCGACGACACCTCCACTTGTTCATAAATTTGCTGCTTACCTACGTTTTCCTCTGAGTGCTCATCACCGTTTTCCTCCATCTGCTGCACTTCCTCAAGTTCTTCGTCTTTGCACTGCTCTTCCTCCAGTTCTGGCTGAGAAGCCTCATTTTTTGCCACCGGGGTGTGAACAGGGATAAGATCATGTGTAACTGGGTTTTTGCACAACCTCTTGATATGGCTGAATCCTCCACAACGTTTGCAATTTCCTTTTCCTAGCTCCTAGCCTTGAACCTTTATCGGTGGAGGCTTCGATACTTAGCTTTCTAGGCCTCCCAGGTGGCCTCCTAAGAACTGGTGGTTGAAGTTTGAACCCTGGATCGACAATCTCCCAATCATTTTCATCAGCCATAGGTGGTACGTTTTCTGCATAAGTTGCAGCAAACTTGTCCACGGAGAAATAGTTGTCAACATAGTTATCTATTTTGGCTCTGCTACCTCTAAGCTTTAAGATGAAGTACAGTGCATGGTGACATGGCAGACCAGTAATCTGCCACTGCCTGCATGAACAAGTCTTGTTTCCAATGGCTACATTGTACCTCCGTTCAGTTCCACGCTTGTATTCTGCATAAACCTCAGCCAATGTTCTAGAACTTTTGACCATCCTCATCTTTATCGTTCTCATTGCCCTGTCATTCAGTAATATAACCACCTTTGGAACTATTTTATGGCCTAAAAATTTTCTTGCACAAATTCTTTGCCTTAAATCTATCTTCACCATTATGCATTGTCTGATTGCATCCAACAAAATAACAATTGCAAGTGTCTTCATGCCCAAAATCTTAGCATTGAAACTCTCTGCCAAATTATTGCAGACAAAATCCACCTTGCTGAACTCACCAAACTTGTGTCTGGCCCATAGCTTGGTGTGATGTTCTTCAAGGTATTTTTTCACCTTTGGCACTACATACATGTTCTGCAAGTAATGCGTGCTTGGGGTGTATATGTATGCTGATCACCACAAGTCCTCTTCAAAGATCTTTCCTTTGAACTTCTTCATGAAGTTAGTAGTGAGGTGCCGCATGCATTCCCTATGCTCAACCCCAGGAAACACAGCATCAACAGCATTCTCAAGACCCTTGCATGCACCAGTGTGGATCACCAAGCCTTCAGGGTGACCAATTTCTGTCCGTAGTCTCTGCATGAACTATGTCCAACTTTCATTTGATTCACCCTCAAGAACAGCATAAGCTATAGGTAGAAGCCAATTATGCACGTCCAAAGCACAAGCACAAGCAACATGTCCCCTGAACTTCCCTGTTAAAGACGTTGCGCCTATTGCCAAGTATGGCATGCAGCCGTCTAGGAACCCCTTCCAGTATGCCTTCAGGAAGACAAAACTTCTCCTGTAGCATTTCTTATCTGCCTGCTTATACCTGACCTCCCCTTGCAACCTCTTATCTTCCTTTCACAACCTCGTAATCAATGTCAACAACACTACCAGGCGATGTTTTCTCTACCTCAGCTTTGAAACTATACAACATGTGAAAATTGTCATTCCACTTGCCTTGAATGAAGTCTAGAGCCATCTCCTTCCCATCAAAGACTATGCGGTGAGGAATCAGAACGTTAAACTTTATGCTAATCTTTGCTTTGAGTTCAGCAGGTCCAATGTTATGATCCCGCCTCACCCAGTCAAGTACAGTAGCAGCAATCCACTTGGTAGTCGTCGGTCTAATTTTATCACTGAAAGAAGTATTAGGGCAGTTGTGTTTCTTCGTGTTTACTTTGATCTGCATTCGATAAGAATCCAAATAAATCATAGCTAATTATCAGCAGAATAAATATGAGAAAGACTGAAACTAAATGTAGCTATTGCAACATGAAATGGGTATCCACCCCACATTGGAGATGCATGTAATCTCCATATACACACATTACTTTCCCTACAATGCACCCTAAATCTATTTTGGTCGCTCTTTTCAATGATAAATTCGAACTCAACTCTAATTGCATAATTTGTAACTACATATCTGCAGTCCTCCACATTCTCAAAGACAGTCCCCTCATCAATTGTAGGATTGTCCCTGTCAAAGTGTATCGGCATGTCCTCATCTTCGTCATTGTATCTACATCCCATTTCCACATCTTCACATTCCTCTTCCTCATTAGTCCCATAGTCAGGCTCAAAGTTCGAATCAACCAAATATTCCCTACTCTCCATCCTATCAGGGTCATCAGCCACGTCTGGATATGCTTTATCATCATCATCCGCACCGCCACACATTTCAGTGTCTTCATGATCACTTGACAAAGCATAATGCTCAAGGACAAGCTGTACAGACGTCCTACGATTACCAACACATATCCTTGCCATCACCATGAGACTAGAAACGCTAATTGGGGTATGCAGAAAAGGAATCAAAGTTCTTACCCTTCAATGGGGATGTACAACACCTTCTCTAGGCTCCATACCTCCAAAGCTCTGCATCCCGCTTCCTCTTCCCCTGTTTTGTTCTCCTCTATGCTCTCTAGACTTGAAGGAGATTTCGTGCTCTCTAACCGTGTAGGACCCATCTCCATGTTCTCTAGCCGTGCAGGATCCATCTCCGAGCGGGATCTAGATCACCAGCGTCGTTGGCCGCCTAACCCAACGACCGACTCTCGGTTTTCGTTTCCAAACGTGCCTGGGTGGTGTACGGCAGCAAGAAGACATGGCAGGGAGGGGATGTGAGGGGATGGAAGGGAGGGGAGGGAGGGAGGACGACGACCCAAGGGGAGGACGAGAGCGGTTCACGACTGAACGGAATGGCGGCAGCAGCAGCAGAGGAGCGGAGCAGAGCTGGTTGCGACAAAACATAGAAAATTGAACAATAATGTGTTGGTGGGCGACACTAGTCCTCGAACTTGGGATGCACACCGTCGAAGGTGGAGGAGGGGGGCCCGCCAGTCAGAAAACATGCCATGTCGTAATCCCCTGTTTCTGATGCCCTTTAAAAAAGAAAACATGCCACGTCGTCATCCCCTGTTCCTGATGTTGTTGCTACAATTCGACGGTACATAGTGGCACAGAAATAATATCATATATACATAAGGGCACAGTCGTAACATTTCTAAAATGGAACCCGGTCTCCTACCTGTCCTGGTAAATTGCCTGATGAGGTGGATAGCCACGGCTGATGGGGATATGTCGAATGGGGTATACTCAGCAGGACGTTCCGATTGGGCCAAACGGTCTCACGAATGGGTCTGCGTGACGGCGACTGGAATGCGACTAAGATAAAGGCCTGGTGACTGGCGACTGGCGGCCCAGGAGCATATCAGAAGCCTAGTTGGATTAGGTCAAAGCCTCTGAATCCATATCTTGTTCGGTTGCAACTTGTAAAACCCTAGCGAGGTGCCTCATATATAAACCTCCCTAGGGTACCCTCAGGACTTACGTTCCATCATACACCCCTTCAAGCGACTCGCTGCTTAGACACCGAACTCGCCCTCTTGTAACTCGCTCTCCAATAATCTAATCTAGCAGGAGTAGGTCATTACCCTCCGAGGGGCCGAACCTGGATAAATCCATGTGAATCCGCCCCATCTTGCACCGCAGATGGCCACCAGCTCTCGCCCCCGATTCAATAAATCGCTGCCCGCTGCAGCCACTGTCGTGGTCATTTCCACGACAGTGGCGCCCACCGTGGGGCCTAGCAGGACTGGCCTGAGTTTTGCGGCGAGACCCTACGCACCAATCGATAGGCCGCTCGCCATCGGCCGAATGATCGCCATCGGCGGGATCTTACAGATCCTGCCCAGCAGCTACATCCCGGCGTCACGCCCGATCATTCATAGCGTGGTGATGCCGGTCGGCTCCATCAACCTCTTCGTCGGCTTTACCGGCGCGGTCGACCTAGCAGCGACGGTGATCATTGGCGGATCATCGCCACACTGCGATCTGCTCTCGGAAAAGCAAGTCCGCTCCATCAGGAGCCTCGTCACCAAGTACGACTCAGCCGCTAGTAACGTGGCCGAGACCAACGCCGCCACGAACAACGAGGCCCTAAACGACGACGCCGACTCCGTGACCCCCGCCTCGGTCGGCGGATCTATCACCACGGCATCACGAGAGGACTCCATCACACGAGTCTCCAGCCTAGAGGATTTCGAGGATTCCTCCATCCTCGGGATCTTTGACTCCGATTCCAGCTCGGAGTCACCCGAAGACTTCCGCGCTAGATCCAATCGCTTTAACGCGATCTACATGGCGGTTAGCACGGTCTCCCCGCCAGATCTGTTCTCCACACCGATCCCGCCGAATTCCACGGCCACAGAGGTGGAGGAGGCTCGCCTGCGACTCGCGGAGGAGCAGCGTAATGAGCTCGCCGAGCGCGAGAAGTATCGCCTCGAGCGGGAAACAGCCCGGGAGTTATCGCTCTATCACCAGCGCCGCATCAGGACCCGCCTGAACTCCAATGTCCAAGGTCGCGTCCTGAACTTCAATGACGAAGGCGACCCCGTACGCGCGGCCGAGTGCGAGTACTGCGAGAACACGCTACCAGGTGGAAGCAATCGGCCACCACCCGGCGCACCAGCGACCGGAGCCCCTCCACCACCCATTGGCCGCGCACCCCCGCAGGACCAACCGCGGATCATCATCTCGCCACAAGCCCATGACGTCAACGGACTCCCACTCTACTCCACCCCGATGGACAACATCGTCGCGGCTGACGCCACGGTCGCCAACCTCGACATCCAGGGAGACGGCACGCTCCAGATCCAGTATGCCAAGGCCCTACTGGCCACGGCTGTCGAGCAACAAGCAGTGAGAGTCGACCCGCAGGGTCGGATGTATTCCCACTCCTCAGCAAGCAGGGCAGCCTCAAGCGGCCACCCTACCATCGCCAACGCCGTGACATGCCCACCACCGTAGCCACTGATGAACCATCCGCGGGCCGCCAACCCCGCAGTCTCCACCAACGAACCGCGACTGGCGAACAACACGGTCGCTGCCAACGGGCATCCAATCGACGCCCACACGCACATCGTCAACAACCAGGCCTAGCTGGCGCGCCAACCAAATGACTTGAGGCACACCTCAGTAATCGCGGCGACCCCGAACCAAGGGGCTCGCTCAGCCGAGTCGGACCTCAATGCTTTGGTCCTATGATCATGTTGTGACCTCGGATTGTTGAGGATCCTAAATCCCTGTGATTAACATGCTAGTCCCTAGATCAATAGCTAGCACTTCACAGTCGATGAATATCATGTAAAATACAAGTCATTATTACACGAATAATCCAGAGTATAGTGATTACAACTTGCATGGCTTATAGCTAGCTCAAATATAACAGCGGAAACTAAGTAAAACTTGAGTCCATCAACGCCTTAGGCTAGCTGCGTGAAGACCCGCGATCCCTACGCACCTTTCAATCTTCGGATTCTGCACGTAAGACGTGTAGCCAACAAGTTGGGTCAATACTTTGAATGTATTGGCAAATTACACCAAGGAAAGAGTAAGACTATCTCTACATGCAAGGCTAAGAGTAGGCTCTGGGGTTCATTTGCGTAAAGCCAATTTTATCAATGTAATAAGAAAAGAGGAAGAAAGTTTTCCCTACTTTGTAAACTTTGATAAATAGTATAGGGTCGAATGGAACACGTGGATATTACTCACCAAGTGCCCAATCAACCTAGCACTTGGATATTACGCACCAAGTTCCCAAAATCCCGCCCAACGGTGATATTACTCACGCCTTGGGGTTTTTAAAACATTAGATTTGGAAAAGAGAGAGGAAGATCTTTCAGAGGCACATCCTTCAGATGCTCAAATTTTTCGGTTTCCGTGAACATGGCTGATCGATCAGATTGCAATACTCTCGAGAGGTTGTGCACTTTCCCCACAATCCACGATCAAGTCCTTTTACAGACAAGACCATGGCGAAGCCTTCCCTTAGTAGCCCCTCTACTAGCTGGATCCAACCGTGCCAAGAACCTCCAAATGTTGGTACCCCGGTGAGGTTTCCCACTAAGTACTCAGCCAAGACAGAGCCCATATGTATTGTGGTTGCATGGGAAGCTTCTGAATTCTGAAACATGGCAGACTTCTTTGATTCCTGGCCGGCCGTCCTCCACCAAATATCCACTCATTGACCCGACAACCATTCCGCCCAGAAGAAAACTTAGTTTTATTTTTAAGCGGGTTTTGAGAAGAAAGGTTCGCTCGAGAGAGCTCTCATACTTAGAAAATTTTGAGTCTTTCGAACCCCCCAACGGTACTTAGTATATATATAGCATAGCAAGCAATACTTAGAAAAACCATGGGAACCTAATAGGACGGAGAAATCCTAAGTATAGAACTATTATGGCATACTATAAAATCATCGCACTTACAAAATATTTCCAAGTAGATCTACCAAAACAATCCTACACATGCATACTACTATTTTGAAGAGCAAAACATGCATAGTATTCAAACTGGGACATAAACATGAACAAGTGGTGTAACTTGCCTTGATCCGAGCAGCAATCTACACAACAGTACTCCACAGCGCACTCTGAGCAATCTAACGAAACAAACACGGATCCAATCACAATTTGCACAAAACAAGGTCACGAAGTCGAATATGCATGCATGCAACATGGTAATATGCAAGGATGGATTCGATTTCGACCAAGGATTTTAATCAGGGGTTTTGTTGAGTTGGGGATGTCATTAGAATCGATTCCCCATAGATTTTAAGTATTTTGGGTTAAACCCTAAATAACCAAGCTCAAAACTAGATCTAAAACTCCAATCTACCTCGAGACAGATCTGAACACCCTAAGCATGATATGACAATTTTCTACAGAAGGTCTCGTCGATACAAAGCCAACGCAACAAGAATCAACTAAAACGGAGCTATGGATAATTTTCTAGAATTAAAATACTCTAATCTAAACTTTAAATCCTACTTCAAGATCGCTATGGTAAACAGAAATATTATTGTAGATCCGTGTTCTACTCGAAAATATGAATCCAACGGTATATTATAAGCAAATTTTGGACTAATACTCGAATTACTATGGATTTTATAAGATTGGAGTAATTTCTGCCATTTAAAAGAAATTAAAAAGGTGGCCAGCTACGTGGCGGCTCAGGATTGGCTAGCGGGGCGCGTGTGACGCCGACGCGGTGACGACGCAGCGATGACACGGCGGTGCCACGCGGCGCGGCGCGATTGGCCGGTACAGGTTCGGTGCGGCCAGTCTAATCTGGCCGCCGGATCGCGATCAAACGGAGGGGGGGCAGAGAAACTCACTGGCGGCGACGACTTGATGACGATGACGATGGCGACGGCGGCGGTGCGTCGGTGGCGAGGTACGGCAGCGGGGCGGTGTTCCCCTAGTGAGGTAGACGACGGCGACCGGCTCCTCGTCGTGGGTGCGTTCCTGGGGGCGGCGTCGGCTCCTCCTTCCCGAGGTGGCGGCTGGAGGCGGCGGAGCTCCGGCGAGCGATTGGCGGCGGCTCGGTGGCGGTGGGGTAAGGAAAAGCTAGGGTTTCACGGGAGGCGTGCCGGGGCTTTATAAGGGCGAGATTTCTTGGCGCAGGGGTCACAGAATCCACTCCGATTTGGCCGGGGCGGTTGTGCCGACGCGGAGACGGCGGCGTGCTCGAGCCGGACTCGGAGGAGGAGGATGACGGGTGGGCCTGGTATGTCAGCGGCTGCGGCTGGAGGCGGGCTGGCTGCTGGCGGCGGCTACTGGGCTGGCCCACGTGCTGCGCGTCGCCCACCCGGCCAGGCGGCGGTAGGTAAGTCCCGGGCTGGCTCGGCCGGCCCGGTTAGGTTAGGTTTCGTTTTTTTTCTTTTATACTTATTATTTTTTTCTGTTTTCCTATTTGTTTAATAACATTTGCAAACAGACTCCGAATTAGACGAAATTTGTTTCTAAAATTTTGTAAAAAGAAGAGGGTTAGAGTAGGACTATAAAATAACACTTTTGCAAGGGTTTGGTGGTTCAAAAGGTCTTACCCCATTTTAGTCTATATATGACTATGGGATTTAGGAGGAAAATATCTATGGAGTTTTTAATACGCGATGCCATGATGCAATGATATGATGCATGCTTCTAGTAACATCTGTAATTGTAAAATTTGGGATGTTACAAACCTACCCCCCTTAAGAAGAATCTCGTCCCCGAGATTCAGGTTGGTTAGCATATAGGTGTGGGTGTTCTTTCTTCAGGTCTTCTTCACGTTCCCACGTGGCCTCTTCCTCGGATGGTGATTCCATTGAACTTTGCAAAATCTGATAGTCTTGGTACGAGTAATTCTCACGGCTGTTTCCAAAATCCGGGTAGGTTTTTCCTCATAGGTGAGATCGTTTTCCAGTTGAACTTCTTCCAATGGAACTGTATCCTTTAGTGGGGTTTCAGCCATTTCCAGGTGACACTTCTTTAGTTTCGACACATGGAAAACATCGTGAACTGTTAGCACTTCGGGAAATTCCAACTGATAGGCAACTTCCCCTCTACGACCCAAGATTTTGTAGGGCCCTATGAATCGGGGTGCTAACTTACCCTTGATTCCGAATCTCTTAACTCCTCGTAGTGGCGAAACTCTGAGATACACACGGTCTCCCACTTCATAACTCACATCCCTGCGCTTGGAATCAGCATAACTCTTTTGTCTGGATTGGGCTATTTTTAACCTGTCTTGAGTCTATCTCACCTTTTCTTCGGCATCCTTGATCAGTTCAGGTCCAAACAAACTACGTTCTCCAACTCCACTCCATAGCAGCGGAGTTCTACACTTTCTGCCATATAGAACTTCAAATGGAGCCATCTTGATACTAGTTTGGTAGCTGTTATTGTATGAGAATTCCGCATATGGTAAGTTATCATCCTAACTAGACCCATAGTCTAGCGCACAGGCTCTTAACATGTCCTCCAAGATCTGATTAACTCTTTCCGTTTGTCCATCTGTTTGGGGGTGGAAGGCAGTACTAAATTCCAGTCGTGTCCCTAGAGACTCGTGTAGCTATCGCCAAAACTTAGAGGTGAATTGGGTACCTCTATCAGAGACAATCCCCTTGGGTACACCATGAAGGCTTACGATTTTTGACATGTAAATCTTGGCAAGTTTAGCACTCTTATAGGTGGTCTTTACGGGAATAAAGTGGGCCACCTTTGTGAAGTGGTCGACCACTACCCAGATGGAGTCATACCCAGATCGAGTCCGGGGTAGTCCCGTGATAAAATCCATGCCTACCTTGTCCCACTTCCAATCGGGCACAGGTAATGGCTGCAGCAGTCCTGCTGGTTTTTGATGTTCGGCCTTGACTCTGTTGCACACGTCACACAAGGAGATATATTCAGCAATTTCCCTTTTCATGTTGTTCCACCAGAACCTATCTTTCACATCCATGTACATCTTTGTATTACCGGGATGGATTGAGTAAGGCGAATCGTGAGCTTACTGAAAGATTAACTTCCTGATATCAGGGTCATCGGGAACGCACAGGCGCTTCTCATACCAAAGTGTTACTTGTTCATCCGTGTGAAACCCTTTTGCTTTCCCCTTGCTTATATTAGCTCTTATTTCTTCCAACTCTTTGTCCCCCTTCTGGGCCTCTTTGATTTGGTCCAGAAGCGTTGGTACTATCTCCATAGTTGCTAAGTATCCCTCCGGAACTATTTCCAACCTGAGGTCCTTGAATTGTTCACACAAATCGTTTGGAAGTTCTCCCACGGTAAGCCCATTTACATAGACTTTCCGGCTTAAGGCGTCAGCCACAACGTTGGCCTTTCCAGGATGGTACTGCAGGTCCAAGTCATTGTCCTTGATGAGCTCGAGCCATCTCCTTTGCCTCATGTTTAATTCCTTTTGAGTGAAGATGTATTTAAGGCTTTTGTGATCCGTGAACACATCACAATGTTTGCCCATTAGGTAATGTCTCCATACCTTGAGCGCATGCACAACTGATGCTAGTTCCAAATCGTGCATGGGGTAGTTATTCTCATGGTTCTTAAGTTGCCGAGAGGCGTAAGACACTACTTTTCCATCTTGCATCAGTACACTACCAAGTCCTTGTCGAGAAGCGTCACAATAGACTTGAAAATCCTTTTGGATATTAGGGAGACACAAAACTGGTGTTGTTACTAGGCGTTTCTTTAATTCCTGAAAACTTGCTTCACATGCTTCGGTCCATTGGAACTTCTTTTCTTTCTTCAGCAACTCTGTCATAGGCTTTGCTATCTTGGAAAAGTTTTCAATGAATCTTCGGTAATATCTCGCAAGGCCCAGGAAACTCCTAATATCACCCACATTCTTAGGGGACTCCCATTCTGTTACGGAGGCTACCTTACTTGGGTCCACGGCAACACCTTTGGCTGACACAATATGACCAAGGAATCCCACTTCTTTCAACCAGAACTCACATTTGCTAAATTTGGCATACAACTTGTGTTCCCTTAACTTTTCCATGATTAGGCGCAAGTGCCTCTCATGTTCCTTCTCGTCCTTGGAGTATATGAGTATGTCATCAATGAATACCACAATAAACTTATCCAAGTACTCCATGAACACCTTGTTCATCATAGTCATGAAGTATGCTGGGGCATTGGTTAAGCCAAACGACATCACGGTGTATTCATACAATCCGTATCTCGTGGTGAAAGCGGTCTTGGGTACATCCTGTTCCCGGATCTTTAGCTGGAAATATCCTCATCGGAGATCAATCTTAGAGAACACACTAGCTCCCTTTAATTGGTCAAACAGGTCATTAATATTGGGTAGAGGGTACTTGTTCTTGATTGTCACTTCATTCAACGACCGGTAGTCCACGACTAGTCTCTTGGTTTTATCCTTCTTCTCCACGAATAAGACAGGTGCTCCCCAAGAGGACGCACTTGGTTGAATGAAGCCTTTGTCCAATTGCTCTCTAAGCTGTTTCTTAAGTTCCTTCAATTCATCCACATCCATCTTGTACGGTCTCTTTGCTATTGGTCCAGTACCAGGCATCAAGTCAATGAGAAACTCGATGTCTCGGTCGGGAGGCATCCCTGGCAATTTTTCCGGAAACACATCTGGATATTCCTTCACAATTGGCACATCCTCCAAGCTAACACCCTTAAGAGAGTTCACCATACTTCCTTTGAGTGTGAAAGCTGACTTAAAGAGGATCCTTTTCTTATCCGGGGTCGTGAGTGTGATAGTCCTTTTGGCACAATCTATGACTCCCTCATATTCGGTCATCCAATTCATGCCCAAAATTATGTCTAAGCCTTGTGATTCTAGAATGACTAGCCTGGTGGGAAAGGTGTGCGCCCCAATCCTTAGTTCTAACCCACGGCATCCAGAGTTTGCCACTATTTCTCCTCTAGGAGAACTTACCCTTAGGGGAGTACTAATAGTCTTCGTAGGTATCCTGCCTCTATCCACAAATACCCTTGATATGAATGAATGCGATGCACCAATATCAAAAAGAACAACTGCAGGTGTGGAGTTAAGCTTGAACTTACCAATCACGGAGTCAGGTGCCTCACGAGCATCCTCCACGGAGACACGATTCACCGTGGCTTTGACGAACAGATTCGGCCTCTTCCCATTTCCATTACCATTGCCATGGTTGTGTCCTTTGCCGTTTCCATTACCATTCCCATTCTTCGTCTTTTCGGGGCAAGTAGTCGCATAGTGCCCTGTCTTGTTACACTTGAAGCATGTCACTTCACTCAGATCCTTCCCATTGCCATTTCCATTGCAGTGTTTATGGCCATTGTGGTTATGTCCTCCATGACGATGACCATTGTGGTTGTGGGGTGGTGGTGACGAAGTGCGTTGTTTATGATATGGGGCAGAGTTGTGCTTGTGTGAGGTGGATTTTCTCTTTCGGCTCTCTATACTCCTTTGCTTTGCTTCAACCACCACTGCCCTGTCCGGGAGTTCCTGGTAGTTGTCAAACTTCAGAGCCACAAGCTGAATAGATATTTCATCATTAAGTCCCCTTAAGAACTCCTCCTGTCTCTTGGCATCAGTGGATACATCATCAGGTGCATAACGTGCCAGCTTGTTGAAAAGGTCCCCATACTCGGAGACAGAGCGGTGCAGTTGTTTCAAGTCGTGGAACTCACGTCTCTTGAGTGACATGACTCCCGCAGCTACGTGATGAGTACGAAAGGCCGCCTCGAACTAGTTCCAGGTGATAGCTTCAATATCGGGGTGGGTGACCTGGCAATTATCCCATCATTCAGCAGCTGGTCCCTCAAGTTGGTGCGCGGCAAAGCGCACCCTATCAGCTCCAACAACTTGGATGGTGTCTAACTTCTACTTCTTGTTGGTGGTGCGGAGCCAGTCATCTGCCACAATTGGCTCAGAACTACTTGAGAAAATTGGAGGGTTCAACCTCAAGAACCGAGTCAAGCGATCCTGTTGGGGCGGTGGAGGTGGCGGAGGCGGCGGGTTGTTGTTGTTGTTGTTTTGCATGTTTTGAGTGAGGAGTTGGATCAACTGATTCTGGGAGTTCAGAAGTTGTGCTATCTCTGGGGGCATGTTGTTATTGTTGTTTCCACGTCTCGCCATCTGGAGGGTTTGGGAGGCAAGTTAAGAAATAGATAGAAAGCCTAAGGAATAAACTCCTACCCTTATGCAAACAAGAGAAGAAAAACACACGAGAAAAGCAAGGCACACAAGGCACATAGTTCCACACACTCAACCAAGTTTAACTAAACACATATAATTTTTGGTACTCGTTACAATCGCGAACAACGTTTGACTATAGAACTAAAGGTGGTCCAACTATTCATCCACTTCCTCATCGTCAATGATGAAGCCTTCCTTCTCCAGTAGTGACTTGTATAAATCCATGTCCCTCGTCGTGGTTTCAAGCTTCTCCTGAAGTTCCTTCACCTCCTGTGGCTCCGGTGTAGCAACTTCGAGCCTCTCTTGAAGTTCCTTCACCTCCTGCAGCTCCTGCGTAGCAGATTCCAGCCTCTTTTGGAGTTCCTTCTTCTCCTTCTGTAGCTTCTTGATCAAACTTGACCCCATAGTCACGGGCGTGATCTTCTCCTCCAAGATCCTCTTAGCTGCTCGCAGGTCCTTCAACATGGTGGCAAGGTTCTTGAACTCCATCTCGTTCTCTGCGAGCACGAGACTTTGCTCCCTAATCCTCTTGTTCTTATCTTGCACCCTCTTCTCTTGATTAGCGAACCTCTTGTCTTGGGCAGTGAGCTCCCCTCCTAGGGACTTGATCTTCTCTTCCAGTTCCTCGATCTTCTCGTACTTCTCTTTGACTAGGGCACAAAGCTCGTCATTCCTCACGATCTCAAGGCAGCTCCCCTTCTGAAGGTCATTGATGTGGGACTCCAAGTCTTGATATTGGATCCTTCGACGCTTGCATGTCTTCCTTTCCTCCGGGGTTAACTTGATTGGAACTCCCTTCTCATCACGTCTTCCAAAGAGTTTGATGTAGTGGCCTTCAACCTCTTCATGGTGGCGTCCGCAAAGGCATCCAATGAGCTCCTGCAAGCAGATGCTAAGTCCTTTCTCCTTGGAGTCGCTGGTGATGTTGAGTACAATGGCCTCCGTCTTGGGTTTTATCTGACTACGCCCTGGTTGGATGACTTCAATCGCCCAACATCCTTCCTTGTGCATCTTCCTCAACTCGCTTCCCTTGATTGATGGCATGGGTAACTGCAGTGTCTTGATGATGTCCAGAAGGCATTCCCCGAAGCGCAGGCACTTGATGTCTTCGGTGGTGTCGTAGTAGAAGGCCGTCATCTTTAGGTTAGGAGAGAGAAAATTAGGCACAAGGTGATAAGGAAGAGAAATACTAGAAGAGTACAAATAACTTAGAAGAATATAGGAAGCAAAAACACATATGGTAAAGGTGGTTTCCAATCCTAGGGGTCACGTCCTATAGGCAACTTTGTGCTCTGACACCACCTATTGCGACCTCGGATTGTTGAGGATCCTAAGTCCCTGTGATTAACATGCTAGTCCCTAGATCAATAGCTAGCACTTCAGAGTCGATGAATATCATGTAAAACACAAGTCATTATTACACGAATAATCCGGAGTATAGTTATCACAACTTGCATAGCTTATAGCTAGCTCAAATATAACAGCGGAAACTAAGTAAAACTTGAGTCCATCAACGCCTCAGGCTAGCTGCGTGAAGACCCGCGATCCCTACGCACCTTTCAATCTTCGGATTCTGCACATAAGACGTGCAGCCAACAAGTTGGGTCAATACTTTGAATGTATTGGCAAATTACACCAAGGAAAGAGTAAGACTATCTCTACATGCAAGGCTAAGAGTAGGCTCTGGGGTTCATTTGCGTAAAGCCAATTTTATCAATGTAATAAGAAAAGAGGAAGAAAGTTTTCCCTACTTTGTAAACTTTGATAAATAGTATAGGGTCGAATGGAACACGTGGATATTACTCACCAAGTGCCCAATCAACCTAGCACTTGGATATTACGCACCAAGTTCCCAAAATCCCGCCCAACGGCGATATTACTCACGCCTTGGGGTTTATAAAACATTAGGTTTGAAAAGAGAGAGGAAGATCTTTCAGAGGCTCCATCCTTCAGATGCTCAAAGTTGTTCGGTTTCCGTGAACACGGCTGATCGATCAGATTGCAATACTCTCGAGAGGTTGTGCACTTTCCCCACAATCCACGATCAAGTCCTTTTACAGACAAGACCAAGGCGAAGCCTTCCCTTAGTAGCCCCTCTACCAGCTGGATCCAACCGTGCCAAGAACCTCCAAATGTTGGTACCCCAGTGAGGTTTCCCACTAAGTACTAAGCCAAGACAGAGCCCATGTGTATTGTGGTTGCACGAGAAGCTTCTGAATTCTGAAACATGGCAGACTTCTTTGATTCCTGGGCGGTCGTCCTCCACCAAATATCCACTCGTTGACCCGACAACAATTCGGCCCAGAAGAAAACTTAGTTTTATTTTGAAGGGGGTTTTGAGAAGAAAGGTTCGCTCGAGAGAGCTCTCATACTTAGAAAATTTTGAGTCTTTCGAACCCCCCAACGGTACTTAGCATATATATAGCATAGCAAGCAATACTTAGCAAAACCAGGGGAACCTAATAGGACGGAGAAATCCTAAGTATAGAACTATCATGCCATACTATAAAATCATCGCACTTACAAAATATTTCCAAGTAGATCTACCAAAACAATCCTACACATGCATACTACTATTTTGAAGAGCAAAACATGCATAGTATTCAAACTGGGACATAAACATGAACAAGTGGTGTAACTTGCCTTGATCCGAGCAGAAATCTACACAACGTTACTCCTCAGCGCACTCCGAGCAATCTAACGAAACAAACACGAATCCAATCACAATTTGCACAAAACAAGGTCACGAAGTCGAATATGCATGCATGCAACATGGTAATATGCAAGGATGGATTCGATTTCGACCAAGGATTTTAATCAAGGGTGTTGTTGAGTTGGGGATGTCATTAGAATCGATTCCCCACAGATTTTAAGTATTTTGGGTTAAACCCTAAATAACCAAGCTCAAAACTAGATCTAAAACTCTAATCTACCTCGAGACAGATCTGAACACCCTAAGCATGATATGACAATTTTCTACAGAAGATCTCGTCGATACAAAGCCAACGCAACAAGAATCAACTAAAACGGAGCTATGGATAATTTTCTAGAATTAAAATACTCTAATCTAAACTTTAAATCCTACTTCAAGATCGCTATGGTAAACAGAAATATTATTGTAGATCCGTGTTCTACTCGAAAATATGAATCCAACGGTATATTATAAGAAAATTTTGGACTAATACTCGAATTACTATGGATTTTATAAGATTGGAGTAATTTCTGCCTATTTAAAAGAAATTAAAAAGGTGGCCAGCTACGTGGGGACATGTGGCGGCTCGGGATTGGCTAGCGGGGCGCGTGTGACACCGACGCAGCGATGACGCGGCGGTGCCACGCGGCGCGGCGCGATTGGCCGGTACCGGTTCGGTGCGGCCAGTCTAATCTGGCCGCCGGATCGCGATCAAACGGACGGGTGGGGGGGAGGGGGCAGAGAAACTCACCGGCGGCGACGACTTGATGACGACGACGATGGCGACGACGGCGGTGCGTCGGTGGCGAGGTACGGCGGCGGGGTGGTGTTCCCCCGGTGAGGTAGACGACGGCGACCGGCTCCTCGTCGTGGGTGCGTTCCCGGGGGCGGCGTCGGCTCCTCCTTCCCGAGGTGGCGGCGGGCGGCGGCTGGAGGCGGCGGAGCTCCGGCGAGCGATTGGCGGCGGCTCGGTGGCGGTGCGGTAAGGAAAAGCTAGGGTTTCACGGGAGGCGTGCCGGGGCTTTATAAGGGCGAGAATTCTTGGCGCGGGGGTCACGGAATCCACTCCGATTTGGCCGGGGTGGTTGTGCCGACGCGGGGACGGCGGCGTGCTCGAGCCGGACTCGGAGGAGGAGGATGACGGGTGGGCCCAGTCTGTTAGCGGCTGCGGCTGGAGGCGGGCTGGCTGTTGGCGGCGGCTACTAGGCCGGCCCACGTGCTGCGCGTCGCCCACCCGGCCAGGCGGCGGTAGGTAAGTCTCGCGCTACCACCATAGAAGACCTGGAGCGGTGCATCAAGGGACAACACGAGCCGACCCGCCACTAGATCCAAAGGTGGCAAGAACTGTGGATCAATGCTTCCGGCATCCACCCGGACACGGCGATACATTGTTTCAAGAACACGTGCCGGTACGAATCCCTGGTCGCTAAGATCAAGCGGGTCTACCGGACGCTCGACAACATCCCCGACCTCCTCGAAAACGCCAAGCGCTACATGGAGGAGGGCCCCAACCAAGACTCTGACGACGAGTCGGGAGGAAGACGTTGCACCGACGGCTACGAAAGTGGACGACAGCGCGACATGCGCTACAGCAACACCTGCATCACCGGCAAGTGCCGCACGGACAGGCGAGTCAACTTCGTCGCCAACGCGGGCTACGGCCAACGCGACCCAAAGAGCTACCGCCGCGATAGAGGAAATTGCCGCGATAGCGCAAACTACCGCGCCAACAACACGGCGAAGCCGAAATTCGACCCCGCCGCCCTGCTCAACCAGCCCTGCGTCTACCACAGCAGGGAGGGGAAACCCACCACCCACAGAACCGCGGACTACCACTCTCTCAAAGAGATCGAAAAGGCAAGGCGAGCATGGGAAGACCCCAACAACAACCCACCTCGGGACAACGGAAACGCCGATGGCTTCCGCAACGCCGTCGGCTCGCTACACACCTTCACTGGACTCAGCACCAAGCGCGAGAGGAAGGTGCTCGCCCGCGCAGTCGCCGTCAATGCGGTGACACAGGTCGACATCCCACGCTTCCTCAACTGGTCCGAGCAGAGCATCACTTGGAGTCGCTAGGACCACGCTCCCAAGATCAAGTATCCAGGGCAAGTCGTCCTGGTAGTCAGGCCCAAAGTGCCTGATTGTTGGCTACCCAAGACATTGATGGACAGCGGGAGCTCCATCAACATCTTGTATCTGGACACGTTCAAAAGGCTACATCTCCCGGAGTCGGCAATGCAGCCGACCCTGACAACCTTCCACGACATCGTCCCTGGTCGAAAGGCATACCCGATCAGAAAAGTGACGTTACCGGTCACCTTTGGCACACCGGCAAACTACCGCACCGAGCGAATCGAGATCGAGCTGGTGAACTTCCACAGCCCCTACCACTGCGTCCTGGGACGCCAAACGTTTACCAAATTTATGGTGACCCTCCACTACCCGTACAACATGATGAAGCTCCCAGGGCCGAGCGGAATCATCACCGTCCACGACGACCCCGATATGGCTGTGGAATGCGAGGACAAAGGCGCTGAGCTCACCGACACCGTCATCACCGTGGAGACTGACCATGCAGAGAAACTCGCGCAATATGCGGGCAACATCAACAAGGACGATCCCACCATACTGAAAAAGCCAACCGCCGTGAAGTCCACGTTTGAGGCAACCACGCATACCCGCACTGTCGAGCTCGTCCCGGGCGACTCCAGCCAGACGGTCACTATTGGGGCGCATATGAGCCCCGCATAGGAAAGCGCGCTCATCGAGTTCCTCTGTGAGAACTGCGACATCTTCGCATGGAAACCTTCCGACATGCTAGGTGTCCCGAGGGAACTCGCTGAGCACAAACTACACGCCGACCCCAAAGTGTGACCAGTAAAGCAGTCGCTGTGGCCCTTCAATGAAGAGCGCCGCCGAGCAATTGCCAAAGAAGTGCAACGCTTGTTGGCCACAGGCTTCATTCGGCCAATAAAACACTCCAAGTGGCTGGCGAACCCAGTCCTGGTCCTAAAAAGAACAACACTTGGAGAATGTGTATTGACTACACCAACCTCAACAGCGCCTGCCCAAAGGAGGAGTTCGTCCTACCGCGCATCAATTAGATCATCGACTCGACCGCAGGATCAGAGTCGTTGTGCTTCCTCGATGCTTACTCTAGTTACAACCAGATCAAGATGGCGGTCGAGGATGACGAGAAGACGGCGTTCATCACGCCATTCGGCGCCTTCTGCCTCAAGAACGCCGGCGCCACATACCAAAGATGCATGCAAGAGTGCCTCGCGAGCCAAATTGGCCGCAACATTCACGTCTACATTGACGATGTGGTGGTAAAATCCACCCGCTAGGATGACCTGCTCGCCGACCTAGCCGAAACCTATGCAAATCTGTGGAGGTACAACATCAAGCTGAACCTAGGAAAGTGCACCTTCGGCATCCCCACCGGATAGCTACTGGGATCTGTAGTCTCCAAGCAAGGCATTGAAGCCAACCCCACCAAGATCGACACCATCACGCGACTCGGAAAGCCCGAGTGCCTGCGCGACGTCCCGAAGTTGGCCGGGCAAGTCGCGTCTCTCAGTCGCTTCATTCCCCGACTAGGCGAGAAGGCCATGCCTCTCTACCGCCTAATGCACAAGAACCCCACGTTCCAATGGGACGCAGAGGCGGACAACGCACTCAAAGCACTCAAATAAGTGCAACTCGCGGCTCCACTACTCGCCGCACCAGTCGACAAAGAACCCATGCTTGTCTATGTGGCGGCCTCCAATCGAGTCGTCGACACTGTGATGTTCGTCGAACGACCAGAGGAGGGCAAGGAGCGCCCCGTTCAGCGCCCCGTCTACTACATCAGTGAAGTCCTAATGGACTCTCGACAGCGCTACCTAGTACCAGAAACTGGTGTACATGGTATTCTGAGCTCAGCGGCGACTCCCCCACTATTTCCAAGAGCACCCCATCACGGTGGTCTCATCCGCACCACTGCAATACATAATACACAATCGCGAGGCGACTGGGCGAGTCGCCAAGTGGGCCGTAGAAATCGGCGTCCACAATATTAAATACGAGCCCCACAAAGCAATCAAATCACAAGCCCTAGCGGATTTCATCGCAGATTGGGACGAAGCGCAGCAACCGGAGAAGCTACCATACCTCCAATACTGGTCGCTACACTTCGATGGCTCAAAGAATGCCAATGGAGCAGGAGCCGGGGTCATACTGACATCCCCAAAAGGGGACAAGCTCTGATACGTGCTCCACCTCAACTTCAAGTCCTGCACCAACAACATGGAAGAATACGAGGCCCTCCTCCATGACATGCGGGCAACCAAGGAAATGAACATCAACCGCCTACGGTGCTACGGCGACTCTGACCTAGTCGTCGGCCAGGTCACCGAAACATGCGACGCCGTCTCTACAACAATGATCGCGTACCGCCAAGCGGTAGACCAACTAGGAGGACACTTTGACGGCTATTCTGTTGAATGGATCGACAGACGCAAGAACAAGGAGGCAGACGCCCTTTCTCGCATCGGGTCAGCCCGCCAAGCGCCACCAGTGGGCGTCTTCCTCGACGTCATCCACAAACCTCCGGGCAGCCCACCAAAGGAGATCGACGTCGGGATACCACTGCGACCAGAGCCGGCCCTAGTCGCCATGGTTGTGGACCCTAGCGACTGGACAACACCATACATCGCCTTCCTCGAGCACAAGATCCTCCCAAGCAACGAGACGGAGGCGTGAATGGTCGTGCGCCACTTCAATCCTTCGTCATCATCAACGGCGAGCTACACAAACACAGCATGACTGGCGTGTTCCAGCACTGCGTACAGCCAGAAGAAGGACACAAGATCCTCCAGGCCATTCACGCCGGTGATTGCGGCCATCACGCCGGCGCCAAGTCGCTGGTCGCCAAGGCCATGCGGCACGGTTCTACTGGCCCACCACGCACGCCGATGCCACCAACATCGTCCAACGATGCGTCGGGTGCCAGAAGTACGCCCACCAGACGCACCTCCCTGGTTTGGCACTCAAGACCATCCCCGTCACATGGCCATTCGCCGTATGGGGCATGGACATGGTAGGCCCGTTCAAGAAGGCCCCATCCCACTTCACCCACCTCCTGGTCGCGGTCTACAAGTTCACCAAGTGGGTCGAGGCCAAGCCAACCAAAAAGTCCGACGGCAAGACCACCACCAAGTTCTTATGCGAGCTCATCTACCGGTACGGCTACCCGCACAGCATAATAACAGACAATGGATCCAACTTCGCCAAAGGGGCAATGGCAGAATTCTGCGAAGAACACGACATACAACTCGACTCGCCTCAGTTGCCCACCCAGAGTCGAACGGCCAAGCAGAACACGCCAACTAGAGCATCCTCCACGGGCTCAAGCCGCGACTCCAGGTGCCCCTCGAGCGCACCCCAAGATGCTGCGTCGAAGAGCTCCCTTCAGTCATATTGGGGATCCGCACGTCCGTCAATCGCTCCACCAGGTTCACACCCTTCTTCATAGTGTAGGACACCGAAGCCGTAATGCCAACAGACTTGGAGCACGACTCACCTCGAGTCGCTAACTACGTCGAGGCGACAAACGAGACCGCACGCTAGGATAGCATCGACCAAATCGACGAGGCGCGCGACCTGGCTCGCTCCCATACCGCCATTTACCAGCAGGGACTCTGCCGCTACCATAGCCGCCGAGTCCGGACTCGCACCTTCTAAGAGGGTGACCTGGTCCTACGACTGGCTCAAGACAAGAAGGGCATGCAAAAACTCTCCCCCATGGGAGGGGCCGTTCTCCATAAGGCGAGTCCTCGGCAATGACACCTACTACCTCATTGACATACGAGGTGACATATATAATGAAATTCATTCGGTCCACAAAAACTGTGTCTACTCGCCACATCCTTATGCCATTCGCAATCGTACAATCAGCAGTACGCTACCCACGGAAGTCAACCCTTGGTCGAGCAACTGGCATGGCTAAGTAGTGCGGCCCAAGGGTACCGAGAATACTCGGGCCTTGGCATGTCCACGAAAATGCCAACCCGGAGCCACCATCGGAGTCGCCTAGCCCGATTGGCCCACCGGGCCAAGACGACCAGTATACGCTTCTTACAGCGACTTCTCCTTCCCATCCTCGCGCAAAGCGACTCGAATGGTTAAGTAGCACGCACGGGGACTCCGCAATAATGGAACCCTCACGTGGCTCGGGAACACACCAAGTAAGAGAGCTGCCTTGGACTCGCCCAGCGACTGGCTCTCCGAGCCAGGGGAAGAGACGCGTTACAAACAACGCATTAACAACCTACAACAGGAACGCGCCCCATTTGGCTAAGAATTACGCTCGGGGACTCGCCTACAAACAAAACCAATCACGCTAGGGGACTCGCCCCTTAAGGAGACGCAAAGGATAAACAAAACACAATAAAAGAAAACACATATGTACACAATCGAGATATACCCCATTAAAGGGTAGACGCGCTCGGGGACTCGCTCAACAAAAATAAAATGCGCCACACAATCACGGTCGCATTACGAGTCGATTGACTCCTGTTACTCAAAATATTGTTCATGTTATAGGAGTCACCACTTGGCATATATTACAAACTGCCCAACGATACTTTCTATTCCGCAGGTCCTGACGAAGAAGCACCACCACCTCCCTTGACACAGACGAAAGGCTGGCACGGGTTCGTCGGGTAGGTCGTTAGCAACTTCGACAACGCTGACCGGAAGGGTTGCTCCGACTTCATGTCGCGATGCTCCGGCTTGGGGTCACCAGGCACCAATACCGTTTCTTGGTATGGCAGAAGATCCCCCATTGCCAACACCCGATCAACAAAAGGGGCGGCCTTGGCAGTCAGCTTTAGCACCTCTATCATCTCCACCGTGCTAGTCACCGAAGGGTAGCCGCTGGTGACGTCATCGAGGTCGAAATCGTCGGGGAAGTGGGCGAGACCCAGGCTCAATGTCGTGGTGTCCCCGCGCCTGAAAGCCGAGCATGCCATACACTCAACGACGAAGGGCGCCTCCTCCAAATAGCGCCACACTTCTGTAAGCCCCCCAGGAATAACTTCGATGGGGGACATTCCTTGAAGGACCGATTGGACGCACAATGCTGAAGCCGTGGCCGCGTTCACCACAGCAGTCACACACTACGAGGCGTTGAAAGTATGAACCACCGGGTCGCTTTGCCCTATCACAACTGAAAAATCAGACGTTAGTGACACTATGGACCTCCCCAATCAGGGATTCGCCAAGCGTGTTAAGCAAAAGGCGGAGACTCACCAAGAAGCTTGCGGCAGTTCTCCGTGACATGCTTCTCCAGGACGGCATGATCATTCTGCAGCCCCACGATGATCGAGTCCATGGCCTTGCGCTCCTCCTCAGCCACAGCGACTGCAGCCTTCGCGTGAATCTCAGACGAAATTGAAGCCGCTTTCACCTCCTCCAATTCTTGGATCAGCGAGGCAATTCGCCCATTCGCCGCGTCCAGCTCGGCGACTGGAACATACCCTTCACGAGCCTTTGAAATTGCAGCCGGAAGACCATCTGAAAAGGAAAGAGACAAATCATCAATACGCAACAAACCAACAGTTCACAGCCGAAAAAGCGCAAGAAAAAGAAGCAAGTACTTACCAACAGTCTCCTGGAGTTGCTGGTTCGCTTCCTCCGCTACGCGCAGATCCCGATCCAAATGCTCCCTTGCGGCCTATCGATCGTTCGACTCCCTCTGCAAACCCTGCAAAAGCAACAAAACTCAGTACTTACCAAGAACAATATCTAGTTCCTAGCCGCTGAAATTCAGCGACTAAGAACCCTGGGACTGGAGAATAGAAAGAAATTCAATTCCTAGCCGCTGAAAATCAGCGACTAGGAGCTCGGGGACTGGAGAGCAGAAGAAAGCCAGTACCTAGCTACTGAAATTCAGCAGCTAGGAACTCGGGACTGGACGTACCTGAATGGCAGCGCCAAGCATCTTGTGGAGTTCTCCAGCATCAGTCGACGGGATCGTGAAGGAAGTGTGCCCATGACGGGACCCAATGTCTTCATCGACAATCTCCGGGCTCTGTGGAGACTGGTTGTCTTCCACGCCTAGAAACCCCCTAGCCATGAAGCACGGGAACGTTGCCGACGCCCTAGCCGGGGCACTGGTCGTCAGAGCCGGTGCTTCCATCGCAGGCGCGACCATGACTGGCTCCGACCGCGCCGCCGCCACTTCTTTGGCAACTGCAGCGAGCTCGCACTCCTTGGCGCTATCCGTCGCCACGACATCGTAGGCACTCCCCTTCTGCCTCTTCGCGCCGTCCACGATCGCCGCATCACCAGCAGATTTCTTCTTCTTGGGGAGGTCACCCTCTCCCATGGTGGCGACTGGCGGAATCTTCGCCACTGAAGGACGGCCAATCTTCTTGGCACCAGATCTGCCAAAACTTCCGCAGTCGGCACAATGACAATACAAAAACGAGACACGACTCAGAATGGAGAAGCCAATACTTACTTAGCGACAGGAAGAACGTGCATCCCGCTGCTGATGTGGGCGGGCTTGTCTAGCTCTGGGCCTAGCTTGCGCGTGAGACCCCTTTCAAAGACATCTGAAGCCCATGACACTGCGGGCTTCCTTGATGATGAGGCCGCGGTCGCTAGAATCTCCGGCTCCGGAGACCCGGCCTCCCTTGAAGGTTGTGGCAAGTTTGACGCCGCGGCCTCAGCCGCCTCCTGGCTTAGGTCCCGCGAAACTTCAGGCGCGATCACAGCCAGACGGACTTCTACCGCCGTCTCAGTATCATCGGTCCCCAATCCCTTCACTGGAATCGCATCCTCGGGGACCTTGGGCGAGGAATCAGGGGCATCTTAGTCATCGGAGTCATCGTCAGACTCAAACACCATCGTCGACTTTCACAGCGACGTTAACTTCTTCGCCGGTGACTTTGGTCTGCGCGTGGGCTTCGCCGGCGTGGCTGTACACCGAGACGTGTGCTCTTGCACGATCTCGTCGCCCCCTTCATGGTCGTCGAGACTGCGACTCACCTCGAACTCACGCTGCTTCTGCATGCGGGTCTTGCGAGCCGCAGGCGCCGGGGGAGGAACCTCCTCCTCCTCGTCGCTTTCAGAGGAATTTCCCTTGGAAGCTTCGTCGAGTTCTTGGGGAACCTCTTCGTCGAGCGGAGGGAGCCAACCTTCCAGTACCTGGAACAACTGAGAATGACCACCAATGAGTATCAAACAACACGACTACAACTTACATTGCAGATATGGAGACCAGGAGGAAAACTTACTGTGGGGGCTTCGTTCTTCACAGGAGTATACGGGGCGAGCCCGACCGATACGGTGGTGAATTCCGCATCAGTGATCTTCTTTAGGGAGGCCTTGTAGTCCTCGGTCTCCCATGATTCTTTTCTGTTTCAAGAGGGATCATGTTTCCCGCTATACTCATACATCCAATGCGGCCGAGCCACTAGTGGAACCAGACGCCGCCCGAGCCAGCAGTTGTAGAGGTTGATCGAAGACAACCCCTGGTCCTTCAACCTCTGGATCTGGTCCATCATCTCCACGACGGCCATCTTTTGGTCTTCAGGGAGCTTCTTCGGTGCCAGCCAGCGAGGCTCGCTCATTTCGGCGACGAACTCGAGAAGCGCCACCTCACCGGAGGGAGTGGATTCCTTCACATAAAACCAGCTCTTCTTCCACTCGCTCGTGGCCTTCTTCAGCAGTAGGAGCTTGACGAAGTTGTCCTTCGGCTTCAAATGGAACGTGACGCTGCCGGCCGCCAGCATCAAGCCGCTAGATGCCTCGTGCCCAATGCGGCCGTGGAAGAGCTCCAGCCATAGCGGGAAATACGGCCTGCATCCGAGGTAGCACTCGCAGAAGGCGACGCAGATCGCTAGCTTCTCGATGTTGTGTGGGCCAAGATCCGATGGCTTGATTGCGTAATACGCATAGAAGCGCCGGAAGAAGAACAAGGTGGGAAACCCCAAACCTCTCTCTAGGTGGCTAGGGAAACATATAAATTCGCTGGCTCGTGGTTTGGGCTTTGTCTCAGAGGGAGGGGAACCCGCCAGTTCCCCTTATGGAGGACTTCGGCGTCCTCGAAGGACTTGATCTGGGCCGTGGTGCACTTGGATTTCCCCCATGAACCTATGGGAGGTGCCATTGGGAAGGATGTGGAGTCGCTCGGTGCGGAAGGATCGGGTTGAAGGAAGACAGAAAGAATGAGTATGAGAGAATGAAGAATGCGGGGAAGGATGTGTAGAGTTGATTCGCCACTCCCCTTATAAGGGAGCGCTACCCGCCAAATTCGGCGTAGCCGTTACCTGCGGTAATTACGCGGAAGTTACCGTTGGAGTATCCAACGGGTAGTTTGACCAGGTTGACGGTCCAACTCCTCCATTCCACTCACCGGCAACTAGCCCTGTCCACTCTCCGAGGCAGCGACTTGGTAGCTGCGACATTTGCCAAAGCGACGACTGGTAGCCTGGGAATATTTCCTTGGATTTAGTGGAGTCCACCGCCGATTCGACTGGGCGTCCAAATTGGACTCGCCTACTCCGACTGCCAACTTACCACCTGCGTCCGATTCAACGGTGGCCTCGAGGACTACTGATGGGGATATGCCGAATGGGGTATACTCAGCAGGACGTTCCGATTGGGCCAAAGGGTCTCACGAATGGGTCTGCATGACGGCGACTGGAATGCGACTAAGATAAAGGCCCGGTGAATGGCGACTGGAGGCCCAGGAGCATATCAGAAGCCTAGTTGGATTAGGTCAAAGCCTCTGAATCCATATCTTGTTTGGTTGCAACTTGTAAAACCCTAGCGAGGTTCCCCATATATAAACCTCCCTAGGGTACCCTCAGGACTTACGTTCCATCATACACTCCTTCAAGCGACTCGCTGCTTAGACGCCGAGCTCGCCCTCTTATAACTCGCTCTCCAATAATCTAATCTAGCAGGAGTAGGTCATTACCCTCCGGGGGGCGAACCTGGATAAATCCATGTGCATCTGCCCCCATCTCGCATCGCAGATAGCCGCCAGCTCTCGCCCCCGATTCAATCAATCGCTGCCCGATGCAGCGACCGTTGTGGTCATTTCCACGACAACGGCCAATCTCTTTAATACGTTGGCACTCTTATGCTGAGAATGGAAATAAAGATTGAGCAGTTAATGCAACGAGTGTCGAATTATTATCCTCTCAGGAAATGGGAGACGATTATTTTCACGCATGCCCAGACTCCAAACCTACTATCAGTATGTCACAACCCTTCTCCGACAAACCACAGTTCACCTTGCGCAGCTGCGCCACACCGCACCACCTAGGGTAACATAGCCCCGCCTAAGCAGCCTCCGCCACCGCGACAGCCACTGAAAATGGGGTATTTAGCCCCTCTAAGGCAGGCCATGAAGCTCTACTTCCAGGCCAGTCTCCCATTGCCCTTCCAGGCAGATGATTTCGCTGAATGTGCCGAATCAGTGGCAGCATTTGGCGTCGGATGCGGCGAGGAGGGCCAAGAGAGCACTGTGGAGAAATCATGTGGTGGCATTACGGCGTGCTCTAGGCAGGGGAACAAGGTACATATCAAATCATTCATGAGAGCATGCCGCCGAGGGTACACACCCTAGAATAGGGCAGCGCCAAGGTCTAGGAGCTCTCACGTCCATGCTTCGACGCGGGATACCTTACCGCAGTTGGGGAGGCTAGGAACACGCCGTATGCAGCAAAGAAGCTCCATCCAACGCACCATCGGAGGTCGTACCATGGCAGCGACCAAGCTTCTACACTCAGCATATTGGATTGTTCGACTGCTGGAGCCAACGGCGAGCATCACCTCAGCGCTGGAATTCAGGTTCTAGTTCACACAGACCTACGATACCAAAAAGAAGATGTCGAATTTCAGTTTCGAAGAAATCGTTGCAGCGGCGCAGATGGTCCTACTGAACCGGGACTGGCGCATGCAAAGCGGTCATGCATGAACGATATAGATTTCTTGTAGTTTGGCGGGAAGGAAATAGATCAGTTTGGGTTAAATGATCAAAGAACTTACGCTCTCTCATGGCAATTGGCCGACCAACTTTTCTAGTGGAGATCTGCAGTTTCTTCAGTGTAGAATAGTTAAGTTCAGACTGAAGAATGGCTTTTGTAGATGAAATCCTAACGCATTGTTCTATAAACTAGTAGGAAGTTTAGCCCACTTTTATGCATATATAAGACCCTTTTGTATGGAAGTACTACTATTGTAAACAAATACTATCAAGTATCTATTTCCTTCAATTACTACGCGTGGTTAAATCCAGTTAACTGCCATTTTTTATCCCAGACAGATAAAATTCAGACAACATTTTATGTACATATTTTGCGTCTGCTGTCTGTGATGTAAACCATTTTTCATTTGTCTTGTGCTGTCTGCAAAATGGTCCTGCAGTTCAACATGTTACAAAACTAGTAGATAGTGTTATAAGGATCATCAGGTAATCTTCCTTTGAAACAAGAATGGTTTATTGTCTTCCGGATCGCTCATCATCTGGCACAATAATCTAGCTACCTTGTACTTGAAGAGGAGATGGACTACATTTTCATGGCATCCACATAATTGACATTACTCATTGCCAGTCCACCCTCTTTTCATGAGGTTGTCCTTGGTTACTCACAAAAATTATAAAGCATGGTGTTCAACACAGATGCATTAGACACACATACTTCAAATTCATTACCCACACATACTACATCAATTCAAACTATTACATATTTTTAGTTGATGCTAACTTCCTACTATGATCTCCATACTACATATTCATTAGCCACACATACTACAGCAATTCACTAGAGCTCTGTCTTCACTCGAGGGAAATCAGAACCACTAGCTTGTTCAAGGCCAGTTCCCCCACCGAAACTGTGTGCACCGTCACGAAACGGTGGTGGTCCTGTGCCATCGATCCTTCCAGGTCAACACTGTAGGCGACAAGGACGCTTTCTGGCCGCCTCTGCTAGGTCCTGAATGCCATGTACTGATTCCAGAACCTCCTCCAGGTGGATGATGACCAGGTGCTTCTAGCAAAGCTGTCGCCCTGCCCTGCTTGGAATCTGCACCTCGTACATCTTAGGAACGGCGTCAGGATCTTTCAGCCACGCCTTTACCTCAATGACCCATCTTTCGCTCGGTGGCACAATCTCCACCAGCTCGCCGCCAACGCTATTGACGACATGCTTGAGGGCCTCCAGCTCCCAAGAAGCCAATGGGAGGCCGTCAAAGCCGAGTTTGGAGAAGAAACGAATCTGCCCCAAATGATCGTCCCACCCACAGGCGCGATGACAATGTCTGAAGCTCATTTTCTCCCCGCAGCACTCGAAAGAACAGGAAGAATGCAGAACACGCTCGGTGTCTGAGCTATGCTCGAACCGGACAGAAAAATCGAATGGCAGCGCGCATACCTCAATCTTGACCTCATTTTGTCTGATCCCAAAACGACACTGAAAGCCGATAGCAACTCTGCTGGCGACACAGCAGGACGAACGCCCAGCATGGAGGCCATGAGAGCGTGGTCGTCGAACTGCTATGCCAGGGCTAGCATGCCTGGGGTGCGCAGCAGCACGCAACTGCCCGAGGCCAGTCGCCGGCCAGGATCGCCCGATGGGACGCGCTCTGCCGTGCTAGAAGGACTAGCCAGCGGCAAGATATTAGTCTAAGGACGTGAAGCTCCGATACGGCGGACGATGTGACAACAACGGCTGCGAGCTTCGATTAGGGGCGTGGGAGGTTGACTGGACATGGCGGGGACACAAATTAGAGCAAGTGCGAGCTCCGATCTGAGACAAGCATCTGAAGCTGAGCAAAGGTTATGGGGAGGGGAGCAGGGGAGAAGAGCAGAGTAGAGCAGAGCAAAGAAATATATCTGGTCCATGCAGGGGTAAACTAGTCCACGACCGCAAAAGATAATGGGGAATACTGACAGGGCAGGCCAAGAAGAGTTGACCTAATGGAGGTATTTGAGTTCAACCGTTTTTTGTCTGGTTCGAACAACCATTTGGCTGTTAGATTTTTATTCACCCCCATTTTACCCATCTGGACAATTGGCGATTCTACTACGGCTCCTCCATGAGATTGAAGCCAACTCAGGTACCGGGATGCACTCGCCCGGGAACTTTCGGGCCGCAAACCAACAAGCCCCATGTAATGTGCAATGGTTGTGTTCTAGAATAATTTAGCAACAGTGGTGTGGCTATCATGTTCTTTTGGCGTATTAATCACTAAAGTAGAATCAAATGGATTCATGTGATAATCTGTGTACTCGTTTATGTCCAGAGAATGGCGGTAATTTCGGGCCTTACCACCAGTCTGAGTGCGATGCTGTATACAAATAACATACCGAGAAGCTAATGGAGTTTGGTGTCGTGTATCGTTGCTTTTTCTCTAGCGAGATATCTCTCTCCCCTCTCTTAAACTATTTGTTTGTCTTTCCTAATTAGTGAAACACAGTGTTTTGTTATTCCAATGTGTAACATTGGCTATTTTTGTTGGCTCTCATGAACATAAGACTATTCTAAAGTATTCTCTTGATTGTTTTGGGTAAAATGCTTGAGTTTTTGTGCTTCTAATAAAAATGGATGTACCTTATCCTGCCATGGTCACTGATGAATGAGTCATTTCAAACCTGCTAAACAATTGATTGGCGTTATTTTGAGTAGACTCTTTACCTGATCTAGATATATTATTCGCTAATTAAATATTAGCTCGTGTGACAAGTGTTATAGGTACTTCAGGGACTTGAGAAAATCAGGTCCTCTCCCCCCATCTTATGTCATAGTGTCTATGGTGAAATCTGGTTGGGTATTAGTTTGAATATATTACACCTAACAATTTACATTATGTATTGTTTAAATCAGTGGGAATTTGCCATCTTGGTTGCTGGTGTTTTGTTTGGTTTATGTTTTTGCCCCACATTCGCTGCGGTGTCGGTTCAAAATTTTGGATTTTTCATTTGTTAGTTTCTTATATTTCGTGGATTGTGTTAGCTGATTTGGTGCATTTCCTCTTTGTATGTGCAGCGATTGGAGGCTTTGAAGGATTTGAATGGAACACAACTAGGCCTATGATTGTGAGGATATAATTCATCTTAGGCGAGTGTTATTTTATTCAGAGTCTATGGACATATGCTCATGATGATGCCGTTAAAGATGTCGCTTGATACCTTAAAGTTAAAAACCTACTACTTGCACACCAAAAGTAAGCATAGCATGTTTGAACTAAAGTTGGTGAGCTAAATATTTTCTATGTTGATACCAGCACATATATGCGAGAATATCATTTTGCGGCCCGAAAGTTGGGTTGTCCAGGCAACGCGGTACCCAAGTTCCCTAATATCAGCCGGGATGACTACAGTTGGTGTGCCAAATACTCAGAGGGTCATTTTTGGCACGAATTCAACTTTACGTTTCAATACAAAAAATCAGGCAAATGGCCGTCAAGTTGGGCCCCCTATCAGTTCTCGCTGTTATGTTGCTCTCGTCGCTTAGGTGTCAATTAGGCTTGCAATGTTTGCGCCTGCATCCATTACGCGTCTTCTTCTTCCATGGAGCGGCAATCTGTGGGGCGTCGCAGCCATAGCGCGGACCTGGGATGTGGACGAACTTGCTCGGCCCAGCTCTCCTCCCTGTAGGCTTGCAGCGTTGGCGCCTTCATCCATTACGCGTCTTCTTCCTCCCCGGAGCGGCAATCTGTGGTCGCGGCCATGGCGCAGAGCTAGGACGTGACGAACCTGCTCGACCCCGCTCTCCTCCCCATCGCGAGTCAGAGCTCGCCCTCACCATGGACGCACCCATGGCACGGTGCAGGGACGAGAATTGGTTCTCGGTGAGATCTGTCACCGTGCCAACCATGCTCGGTTCTATTTTCCTCCTCTATAATCCGAGCTCACGGTCGCCATAGTTGCACCCGCACCAATTCTGCCACCTCT
This sequence comes from Avena eriantha, assembly GCA_910589775.1. Taxonomy (NCBI): domain Eukaryota; kingdom Viridiplantae; phylum Streptophyta; class Magnoliopsida; order Poales; family Poaceae; genus Avena; species Avena eriantha. Next base: position 91,663,012 of record OU342745.1, on the reverse strand, counting down.
ACCGAGGTCTCTGTGGTAGCTCAAGTTCTGTCATGTTGGACATGTAAGCGAATTCGGAGCTAGGCGGCGGCAACCCGTTGTTGAATCTGGAAGGAATTTGCCGAAGACTGTGTGTCGCCCCAAGGTCTTCGGCTGATGCCAACGTCCACCGCTGATGTGAGATCATTTAGTTACTTCAATACAAAATTTCGACCAATTTAACTTGTTGATGTATTCCTTGACAATTATAATATATTCGAGCACTAGAAATATTTTATAGTGTGCATGAGCATGATCAGTATTATAATTGAACACTAGAAATTTTAAGGCACTCCATATAAAGGAGTAGATTAATATAGAAGGTTCACTAGAGACACCACGGATATATTGTCTTACATGCCACACACAATTAATAATTAACTCAAACAAAATAAAAGCAGGGGCGGCAGTAGGAGGCTGGGACACGGAGACGCCTAGCAGGGCAGGGGCATATCAGCAGGAGGCAGCGACAGCCTAGTCGATGGGATACAGGCCAGTCCTGACATACTCCCAGAGGAATTTGCCGTAGGCTGCATGCTGGATCGGCCTATGGTGTCTGCCTCCGCCTCTACCAACGCCCTCCGCGTGTTGGATCATGCTGTCGAGGCCCACGTTGATTGCTCTGCCATAGAATGGGCAAAACAGTCTCCCCCTATGGTGCAAACAGATTAGCCCACATCGTAACCGCCTCAGCACGTAGCAGCTCTTGTTGTCCCTGGATACCTTGCTATCGTCCCCTTGAACTCTTTTGGGGCAAATTTCAATTATCGGCCTTGGTGACAAACTAAAATGTAATTCTTATACACTATGAATGCATGGAATAGATAATTCAAATATCATAGTTCTATGAATGTAGAATAAAGATTGTGGCCTCATAAGTTTCTACAGGGATGGTGTAAGCGAACCAAGTAACACTTGCACAGCTTATATTGATCTTGTACGTGGCCCCAGGTTCGCTAACTCATCCCTGAAAAAATCTGACACCAATGTGTCTGCCTCTCTTCGGGGCAAATTTGAATCATTGGCCACAACAAGAAATTGAAATGTAATCGTACAAAACAATATTCAGGGATATACATAGTCAGGTACAAAAACAAGCCTAAATATTGTAATTATAAATAAAAATCCAAACAATTAATCTTCAGGTACATGTTAAAAATACTTATGATCAAAACCATTCATATACATATGCATCATACCAATCATTAAAAGATCAGAAACAAATCAAGGATCATATATGTAGTTCCATATGAGAATAAATCTAGGGCCTCATAATTTGTTTCAGAGATGGAGTTGGAAAACCAAAGTACTAATAGCACAACCTATGTTGTTTGAGTGCATTGTTGCCTCAGGTTCACCAACCCATCCCTAAAACATGACACCATCATACGGGTCTCCCCTTGAACTCTTTTGGGGCAAATTTCAATCATTGGCCTCGGCGACAAACTAAAATGTAATTCGTATACACTATGAATGCATGGAATAGATACTTCAAATATCATAGTTCTATGAATGTAGAATAAAGATTGTGGCCTCATAAGTTTCTACAGAGATGGCGTAAGCAAACCAAGTAACAATTGCACAGATTATGTTGATCGTGTACATGGCCCCAGGTTCGTTCACTCATCCATGAAAAAATCTAACACCAATGTGTCTGCCTCTCTTTTGGGTAAATTTGAATCATTGGCCACAATAAGAAATTGAAATGTAATCGTACAAAACAATATTCAGGGATATACATATGCATCATACAACACATTCATATATCCGAAACAATAGAAAGATTTTATATATAGGTTACATATGAGGAAAAATTAGGGCCTCATTTTTTTAGCGATGGAGTCAGAGAAACAAAATACCAGCACAACCTATATTTTTTATGTGCATTGCTGCCTCAGGTTCACTAACCATGCCTAAGAAAATGACACCATCAGATGCGATTGCACTATTTTGGGGCAAAATTGAATCATTGGGCTCAGTAAGGAATAGAAATGTAATGTTATAGGCATGTTGTGTATCGAAATCAACACTCAACTAGGAAACTCAACTAGATGGCAGATGAGCAGATTGGGGTTTTGTGACTAGATGGCAGATGCATCAATCGACCGATCGAACCATATATATACTACCCTACTTCAAGAGCAAAAGAATTTGTACACGATTGAACAAATCTTATGTATGAACAGGGAAATCTGCGGATGCGACTAGAGAAGCTAGCAATGTAGTACCTCAGACTCCTCATCAGGGACCTCCTCCTCGAACTTGTCATTCTTCGTGATTGCGTCTAAGATTTCTTGTATGGCGATGGGGTCGTTGATGTAGAGCACCGGATTGCCTCCGCCTGCCGCCTACCCCGATCCAGATCTGTCGCTGGCACCACGACGTTGTCCGCCACGACGTTGTCGGCCACCTGCTGCTCGGCGGCGACAGCTACTGGCTGGACGGATGAGCTCGCACCCTTGACGGCGCGGCGACGAGCGGCGTTCGTGCCCGGAGAAGACGCCTCCGCCTGCTTGGCGACGACCGAGCCATCTATTGCTGCGCCTTCAACTGGCTTCACCTCCGGCTTGTCTCTACGCGTACGCTTCATGGCGCACCAAGGGAAGGACGTAGTGCAAGCGTGGGAGCTACGACGCGCGTGGTAGGTGTAGATTGGGATCTTGGGACTAGACAGACTGGGAGAAAATGACACGAGCACATGGAAGAAGAAGGTCGAGGGGGTTATAAACACCGAACCGTTCGTAGTCCTTGAGTGGACAGGTGTGGTGGGCGGGGGGCTACCACGATCTCCACCCCTTTTTTTTGAAACAGCCATGATCTCCACTTTAGAGCTGCATTGAAAACACGCTCATGGGAGACCTCGATTCCACTACATGCAATTGGCGTGGAACCAATTTCTAGCAACGTTAGATCTACTCGAGGGGGGCCCTTGACTCATGGAAGTTACTAGCGGTAGGGCCCAGTTGGAAGAGAGATTGAGAGCACTGCATAAAAATGGGATATGTCTTATTAAAATCAAGTGCCAACAAATTGTAGCGTTCCTTCGACAACCGTGCACTCGATGACCCTATTGCCCTGTGCATGTGTTGTAGTAGCAGTAGTAGGCTTTTTAGACTTGATTAATCGTGACATGACCGCTCGACGACTTTTTCCATGGACGGCATCGTGTTCCTTCTTGTAGAGGGAGATGTCAAGATGGGTCCTCGTCAAGATAGTAGCTCGTTAACTGGCAGTTTGAAAGAGTACCCTTTTCCTCTCTCGCTAAACAGATATGTTTCATTTTGCCCAAATTGGTAGCAAATCTATAGAAGATTCTCTCGGATCTCTTTTTGCCTCTGATCAGGTAGCAAATCTAGAGCAGCAAATCACACCAGGCAGAATACATTCATTCAGAAAACAAAACAAATGTAGATATAGCTGTGCGTAGCTAAATAGGATATAGCGATAGAAAGTAGGCTGCTTAACGAGGTTCGATGCATTCAGCCAGAAATAGGATGCAAGCAAAATATAGAAAATCAAAAGAAGCTACTTAGCAGCAGCAGCCGCCGCAGATGCAGATACATTCGAGGACACATCCAACCCGTTCATGCGCTAGCGCCTCCGCCTCCCTCCGGCGCCTCCGCCACTTCTTGCTGCCTAGTCCCTTGATCTTGGGGGCCTTGGGCCTGATTGGAGGCATGCGACCCTCTTTGATGGCCACCAGCTGGAGGTTTCGGAGGTGAATGACGAGAGCCCAGTGTTCAGCGATGTAGGCATTGATGTTCACGGTCTCGCGCTTGCCGCCTTTGTGGATGCCAGAGCCCGCGACCTCTACATGCTTCAGGAAGGTGTTGAAGTCGGTGCCACCGGCATGAGTCACCCAAGAGTAGGCGATCCCCTTGCGGAAGGGGCAGCTATAGAAGCAGCCCCTAAAGAAGGCGTCGTACTGGCCGGTCCATGGCCTCCTCAGCACCTGACGAGCCTTGGTGTGAATGGACTCGTCATCCCTGCAGACGTCGCTGCCGGAAACCTATTGGAAGAAAAGTAAAATGGGGGAGTAGATGATGTAAGAAGATCGAGCAATCGATATGCCAACACGCGAGTCCTAATAAACCAATATCTAGCATCCAACGATGGGAATGGTAGAACAACCAGGGGAGGGGAGCAAACCCTAGTGACCTCCGACCATGGGTCATCAATGCCGGTGTCGTAGGGGTTCAGCCGAGTGATGTACTTATCTAGATCGTAGGTGCCCAAGAAGTGCTTGATCTGCTTGTGCCGGTGGGGGCCTAGACTAGGGCCTAGACAGGGAAGGTGGATGCTTTCAACGCATCGAGGGGGACCGGCGAGGAGATGGGGGCCTCCTCGCCGGCGGCCTCGGAGGCGACGATGTCCACCTTATCCTCCTTGGCCATCGCCGGCATGGACGGGGTATTCTCGGGAGTTTGCGGATGCTGGTGGGATAGTGGAGAGGGTTGCGTGGGGAGAGTGAGAGTGGGTGTGCGGAGAGGGGCTCCATAGTTAAGGTGGATGGAAGCAAGGCACGTTTCGTTGCACCACCGTGCAACGCGCCGCGTAGTCTAGTGCACCGTGCACCGTGACACGTGCACGGTACGTCACGTTTATTCCCGGGCCATGCATGGCAGTTCTGTATTGAGATGCATGCAAAGGGCGCATACACAATTTCTATGTACGAAGTTTGACACGGCCCTAAAATTTGCGATAGTTAAAAGTGGAAATGCAGAGGGGAAGGTAGGTGGCTGTACGGCGAGATTTGTGGGGGTGTGCTAGATCGGGTAGAGGGATGTGTTGATGGCTACGAGTAACTGGATGAAGGCGAATACGTTAGGTATCATCGAGCTCAGCTCTTCGGCCTCCGGCTAGCACGTTCAAGTTTCTTACGGTCGGGCCCAGTTGGAAGTGAGATTGAGAGCCGCTGCGTAAAAAATGGGATATGTCTTATTAAAATCAAGTGGCAATAAATTGTAGCTATCCATCGACGACCGTGCACTCGATGACGCATGCGTTGTGGCATAGTAGTAGAAGTAGTAGGCTTTTCAGACTTGATTAAACATGACATGACCGCTCGTCGACTTTTTCCATGGACGGCATCATGTTCCTTCCTGCAGAAGTCTCACTAAGGGAGACATCCGTGCTGTCTCACGCTGTACTGTGAAGGGCACAATGTGTGCAACGATCATCGTTGGATCGCAGAGAATCAACGGTTGGTGCGCACGATCCGTGTGACAACCAATCAGGGAGTAGCAGACAGGGTGAGCATAGGTTTGGGCTTCTACAAAAGATAGAGATAGGGGGGCAATACTGAGTAGTACCACATAAAACCAAGGGTAAAACGGAGTAGTATAAAAATGAAAGTGTCTTGTACAATGAAATATATCATGGCATACATCAAATTATGCCAAGATAGATCAACTAGAGTTCATTGGATGTGTGTTCTTCTCAAAAACCACACATGGATCCACTATTGTGATTGCATGTCAGCTATTTCATTAACCACAGTTAGAGTCATTCCAAGTCTGTTCTTTTCACAAACCACATATCACCAGTGTCATTGGATGTGTGTTCTTCTCATGATGCACACATGGATCCACCCAGTGTGATTGCATGTATGTTCTTTTCACAAACCACATATGGATCCACCAGTGTCATTGCATGTCTGCTCTTTTCACAAACCACATATCACCAGTGTCTTTTCACAAACCACATATCAACCAGTGTCGTTGCATGTGTGTTCTTTTCATGAACCACATAAGGATACACCACTGTCATTGCATGTCTGTTCTTTTCACAAACCACATAAGGATCCACTAGTGTCATTGCATGTATGTTCTTTTCATGAACCACATAAGGATCCACCAGTGTCATTACATGCGTGTTCTTCTAACCAAACCACATAAGCATCCACCAGTGTCATTGCATGTCTGTTCTTCTCATGAACCACAGCTAGTGTCATTGCATGTGTGTTCTTCTAAACAAACCACATAAGGATCCACTAGTGTCATTGCATGTATGTTCTTTTCATGAACCACATAAGGATCCACCAGTGTCATTACATGCGTGTTCTTCTAAACAAACCACATAAGGATCCACCAGTGTCATTGCATGTCTGTTCTTCTCATGAACCACAGCTAGTGTCATTGCATGTGTGTTCTTCTAAACAAACCACATAAGGATCCACCAGTGTCATTGCATGTGTGTTCTTCTCATGAACCACACCCAGTGACATTGCATGTGTGTTCTTCTCATGAACCACACATGCATACACCAGCGTCATTGCATGTGTGTTCTTTTCATGAACCACAACTAGAGTCATTGCATGTGTGTTCTTCTAAAAAAACCACATAAGGATCACCTAGTGTCAATGCATGTGTGTTCTTTTCATGAACCTCATCTACAGTCATTGCATGTGTGTTCTTCTAAACAAAACACATAAGGATCCACCAGTGTCATTGCATATGTGTTCTTCTAAACAAACCACATAAGGATCACCCAATGTCATTGCATGTGTGTTCTTTTCATGAACCACATAAGGACACACCAGTGTCATTGCATGTCTGTTCCTTTCACAAACTACATAAGGATCCACCAGTGTCATTCCATGTTTGTTCTTTTCATGAACCACATAAGGTTCCACCAGTGTCATTGCATGCGTGTTCTTCTAAACAAACCACATAAGGATCCACCAGTGTCACTGCATGTCTATTCTTTTCATGAACCACACCTAGTGTCATTGCATGTTTGTTCCTCTAAACAAACCACATAAGGATCCACTAGTGTCATTGCATGTTTGTTCTTCTCATGAACCATAGCCAGTGTCATTGCATGTCTATTAGTGTCATTGGATGTCTGTTGTTCTCAAGAAACCACACATGGATCCACCTAGTGTCATTGCATGTGTGTTCTTTTCATGAACCACAGCTAGAGTCATTGCATGTGTGTTCCTCTAAACAAACCACACATGGATCCAACTAGAGTCATTGCATGTCAGTTCTTCTCATGAACCACACATGGATCCACCAGTGTCATTGCATGTGTGTTCTTTTCATGAACCTCAGCTAGAATCATTGCATGTGCGTCCTTCTAAACAAACCACATAAGGATCCACCAGTGTCATTGCATGTATGTTCTTTTCATGAAACACATAAGGATCCACCAATGTCATTGCATGCGTGTTCTTCTGAACAAACCACATAAGGATCCACTAGTGTCATTTCATGTCTGTTCTTTTCATGAACCACACCTAGTGGCATTGCATGTCTGTTCCTCTAAACAATCCACATCAGGATCCACCAGTGTCATTGCATGTCTGTCCTTCTCATGAACCACAGATAGTGTCATTGGATGTCTGTTTTTCTCACAAACCACACAAGGATCCACCAGTGTCATTGGATGTGTGTTCTTCTCAACAAACCACACATGGATCCACCCACTGTCATTGCATGTCTGTTCTTTTCATGAACCACAGCCAGAGTCATTGCATGTGTGGTCCCCTAAACAAACCACACATGGATCCACCTAGAGTCATTGCATGTCAGTTCTTCTCATGAACCACACATGGATCCACAAATGTCATTGCATATGTGATCTTTTCATGAACCACATCTAGAGTCATTGCATGTGAGTTCTTCTAAACAAACCACATAATTATCGACCAGTGTCATTGCATGTGTGTTCTTCTAAACAAACCACATAAGGATCACCCAGTGTCATTGCATGTGTGTTCTTTTCATGAACCACATAAGGATACACCAGTGTCATTACATGTCTGTTCCTTTCAAAAACCACATAAGGATCCACCAATGTCATTGCATGTCTGTTCTATTCAGGAACCACATAAGGATCCACCAGTGTCATTGCATGCGTGTTCTTCTAAACAAACCACATAAGGATCCACAAGTGTCATTGCATGTCTATTTTTTAATGAACCACACCTAGTGTCATTGCATGTCTGTGCCTCTAAACATATCACACATGGATACGCCTGTGTCATTACATGTGTGTTCTTTTCATGAACCACAGCTAGAGTCATTGCATGTGTGTTATTCTAAACAAACCTCATAAGGATCACCCAGTGTCATGGCATGTGTGTTCTTTTCCTGAACCATATAAGGATACACCAGTGTCATTGCATGTCTGTTCCTTTCACAAACCACATAAGGATCCACCAGTGTCATTGCATGTCTGTTCTTTTCATGAACCACATAAGGATCCACCAGTGTCATTGCATGCGTGTTTTTCTAAACAAACCACATAAGGATCCACCAGTGTCATTGCATGTATGTTCTTTTCATGAACCACAGCCAGTGTCATTGCATGTCTGTTCCTCTAAACAAACCACATAAGGATCCACCAGTGTCATTGCATGTCTGTTCTCCTCATGAACCACAGCCAGTGTCGTTGCATGTCTGTTCTTCTAACAAACCACATAAGGATTCACCAGTGACATTGGATGTGTGTTCTTATCAACAAACCACACACGGATCCACCTAGTGTCATTGCATGTCTGTTGTTTTCATGAACCACATCTAGATTCATTGCATCTGTGTTCCTCTAAACAAACCACATAAGGATCCACCAGTGTCATTGCATGTCTGTTCTTCTCATGAACCACAACCAATGTCATTGCATGTCTGTTCTTCTCACAAACCACACATGGATCCACCAGTGTCATTGCATGTCAGTTCTTTTGATGAACCACACCCAGTGTCATTGCATGTGTGTTCTTCTAAACAAACCACATAAGGATCCACCAGTGTCATTGCATGTGTGTTCTTCTCATGAACCGCAACATGGATACACCAGTGTCATTGCATGTCTGTGCTTTTCATGAACCACAGCTATAGTCATTGCATGTGTGTTCTTCTAAACAAACCACATAAGGATCTCCAGTGTCATTACATGTGTGTTCTTCTCATGAACCACACATGGATCCACCAGTGTCATTGCATTTTGTCCTTTTCATGAACCACACCCAGTGTCATTGCATGTGTGTTCCTCTAAAAAAACACATGGATACACCAGTGTCATTACATGTGTGTTCTTTTCATGAACCACTGCTAGAGTCATTGCATGTGTGTTCTTCTAAACAAACCACACATGGATCCGCCTAGTGTCATTGCATGTGTGTTCTTTTCATGAACCACACCTAGAGTCATTACATGTCTGTTATTTCCACAAACCACACATGGATCAACCAGTGTCATTGCATGTCTGTTCTTCTCATGAACCACAGCCAATGTCATTGCATATCTATTCTTCTCACAAACCACATAAGGATCCACCAGTGTTATTGGATGTGTGTTCTTCTCAACAAACCACACATGCATCCACCCAGTGTCATTGCATGTCTGTTTGTTTCATGAACCACAGACAGAGTCATTGCATGTGTGTTCCTCTAAACAAACCACACATGGATCCACCTAGAGTCATTGCATGTCAGTTCTTCTCATGAACCACACATGGATCCACTAGTCTCATTGCATGTGTGTTCTTTTCATGAACCACAGCTAGAGTCATTACATGTGTGTTCTTCTAAACAAACCACATAAGGATCTACCAGTGTCATTGCATGTGTGTTCTTCTGATGAACCAAACCCAGTGTCATTGCATGTGTGTTCTTCTCATGAACCACACATGGATATACCAGTGTCATTGCATGTGTGTTATTTTCATGAACCACAGCTAGAGTCATTGCATGTGTGTTCTTCTAAACAAACCACACATGGATCCGCCTAGTGTCATTGCATGTGTGTTCTTTTCATGAACCACACCTAGAGTCATTACATGTCTGTTATTTCCACAAACCACACATGGATCAACCAGTGTCATTGCATGTCTGTTCTTCTCATGAACCACAGCCAATGTCATTGCATATCTATTCTTCTCACAAACCACATAAGGATCCACCAGTGTTATTGGATGTGTGTTCTTCTCAACAAACCACACATGCATCCACCCAGTGTCATTGCATGTCTGTTTGTTTCATGAACCACAGACAGAGTCATTGCATGTGTGTTCCTCTAAACAAACCACACATGGATCCACCTAGAGTCATTGCATGTCAGTTCTTCTCATGAACCACACATGGATCCACTAGTCTCATTGCATGTGTGTTCTTTTCATGAACCACAGCTAGAGTCATTACATGTGTGTTCTTCTAAACAAACCACATAAGGATCTACCAGTGTCATTGCATGTGTGTTCTTCTGATGAACCAAACCCAGTGTCATTGCATGTGTGTTCTTCTCATGAACCACACATGGATATACCAGTGTCATTGCATGTGTGTTATTTTCATGAACCACAGCTAGAGTCATTGCATGTGTGTTCTTCTCATGAACCAAACCCTGTGTCATTGCATGTGTGTTCTTCTCATGAACCACACATGGATACACAGTGTCATTGCATTTGTGTTATTTTCATGAACCACAGCTAGAGTCATTGCATGTGTGTTCTTCTAAACAAACCACATAAGGATCCACCAGTGTCATTGCATGTGTGTTCTTCTCATGAACCACACATGGATCCACCAGTGTCATTGTATGTCTGTTCTTTTCATGAACCACATAAGGATCCACCAATGTCATTGCATGCGTGTTCTTCTAAACAAACAACATAAGGATCCACCAGTGTCATTGCATGTCTGTTCTTTTCATGAACCGCACCCAGTGGCATTGCATGTCTGTTCCTCTAAACAAACCACATAAGGATCGACGAGTGTCATTGCATGTCTTTCCTTCTCATGAACCATAGATAGTGTCATTGGATGTCCGTTGTTCTCACAAACCATATAAGGATCCACCAGTGTCATTGGATGTGTGTTCTTCTCAACAAACCACACATGGATCCACCCAGTGTCATTGTATGTCTGTTCTTTTCATGAACCACAGCAGAGTCATTGCATGTGTGGTCCTCTAAACAAACCACACATGGATCCACCTAGAGTCATTGCATGTCAGTTCTTCTCATGAACCACACATGGATCCACCAATGTTATTGCATGTGTGTTCTTTTCATGAACCACATCTAGAGTCATTGCATGTGAGTTCTTCTAAACAAACCACATAAGGATCCACCAGTGTCATTGCATGTGTGTTCTTCTAAACAAACCACATAATGATCACCCAGTGTCATTGCATGTGTGTTCTTTTCATGAACCACATAAGGATACACCAGTGTCATTGCATGTATGTTCCATTCAAAAACCACATAAGGATCCACCAGTGTCATTGCATGTCTGTTCTATTCGGGAACCACATAAGGATCCACCACTTTCATTGCATGCGTGTTCTTCTAAACAAACCTACATAAGGATCCACCAGTGTCATTGCATGTCTATTCTTTTAATGAACCACACCCAGTGTCATTGGATGTTTGTTCCTCTAAACAAATCACACATGGATACACCAGTGTCATTGCATGTGTGTTCTTTTCATGAACCACAGCTAGAGTCATTAGATGTGTGTTATTCTAAACAAACCACATAAGGATCACCCAGTGTCATTGCATGTGATTTCTTTTCATGAACCACAAAAGGATACACCAGTGTCACTGCATGTCTGTTCCTTTCACAAACCACATAAGGATCCACCAGTGTCATTGCATGTCTGTTCTTTTCATGAACCACATAAGGATCAACTAGTGTCATTGCATGCGTGTTCTTCTAAACAAACCACATATGGATCCACCCTTGTCATTGCATGTTTGTTCTTTTCATGAACCACACCCAGTGTCATTGCATGTTCT
>OU342745.1:91543719-91650249 GCA_910589775.1 Avena eriantha | reverse complement strand
TCTTTATATGCGTTTAGGAGTTGGCACGTCTTGCTAGAGGCCGCTACCAACTATTGACGGAGTAAGTGTACTCGCGTCATGTCTATACGTGTATGAACCTATAGGGTCACACACTTTAGGGGCTGGAAGCCTAATGAGGATTGGATCCGAATTAGACCAGGCTTAGGCTGCTAATGGGCTGCTAGTGTAGAAGCCCACCAGGGATGCCTATATAAGAGGGAGTGAGGCGAGCTGAAAAGGAGAGAGCATTCCACCCAGCCGCCACTCCTCTTCCGCCTGTGTTGCACGCGCAGACCTAGCAGTCTGGCGTGTGACGGCTTCCACTCCGGACGTGTGGATACCTCGGAGGTGCTGCATCTGTAGCACTTGGACGAGCCGCGCAAAGGGGAGCTGCTCGTGGGACGAGGACGAGGAGGAGACATAGAACATCTACACTGCCGCAACATGCTTCATCGAGTTCCGCACCTGCGCGTCTAGCGGTAATCCCGTGATCTATGACAATAGTATTCCTGGTTGACGCGGTAGAAAATTTTGATTTTACGCTAGTGTAGCCTACCCGTAACCCTTCAGTGGTATCAGAGCCGATGCTATTCAGTCATAGGTTCGGGAAGTTTGCATATGGTGATATGTAGATTGATATGAATGATATGATCGTTTGTATGGCGGTGTTTCTGGATTGATCTATGATCTTACTTTCTGTGATCATGATTCTAAGGTCGTGGAACGACTTACCCCTACCGGTCGGTTTCTGCCATCGGGGTAGACAGTGACACATAAATCCTTCTGAATCACGTGAAGATCAATATGATTGATCGAATCGGGAATTAGATCTGAATCGACGTACCGTGATCAAAGGAGTTTGGTCGAATCGGAACTATGGTCGGTTTATGGTAAATTGGATTTGCCGATCAAAATCCTTAAAGAAAATTGTATAGATTTGATCTCTCATTTTTCACAAAGGTACCGCGAGGGGCGCTGCCCCTTCGAACCCCGCAGGGGGAGACCCCCTAGACCCCCCTTAGTCGTAGCCCCCTTTTTGTATCTCGTTAAGGTTCATAGGTGGTACGATTTCACATGATCCGGTAGAATGCGATTCTATGCACAACTTGTTTTTGCAGGATTTATGTGATCAGTATGGCCCAAAAATGTATGTGATGCATGTATCTATTTTTTCATGACCTGCGTGTCGTGAGTTGGGCAACACGGCTGGAGCCATATGTGTTGTCAATTATTGTAATGGCCTGCGTGCCAACTTGTGATGATCCCAATACCATGTAATTTTGATTACTAGATGTTAGGAGTAATAGCTTGTATTAGTTCTTGGAGAACTCATCACTTGGAGGATGGCTCGCATAGAGCATGAAGATGGAGATCATCATGGTGGATAGGTTCTATGGCGATGGAGATCACCATGAGAAAATGGGCCATACTGTATCACATCTATGTGAATGCTATTCTTATACGTTTTACTACTATGCATGCTTAGATGATAGAAGTAGAACGATCCCTCACAAAGTTTAAGTTAAAACATGCCCTCCCAACCAAACCTTGCACCATCCTATGCCCTGTACAATCGTTGGTGGGTCTATGAAATTAGGGTGCCACGGTTTTCCTTGGCTGGATGGGTTTGTATCGGATACCTACACGCATAAGGGTTGGTGAGCTTAACAAGGTCATCTTAACAGTTAAGGACCTTGGGGCATAAAGGTTGGGCGCCTAGTTTTGACATAGAGATGTCACCCAACAACAAGAGTCATATGTGATATGATTAGCAAAGGTTGCTTACTGATTTACCTTGTCTTCTAGCAGTGATGCTAAAGCTCACTAGTCGACTTGTTAATTGGGGATCTTGAATCACTTAGTATCAATAGAGGGATGTTGATTTAAGTGGGAGTATATGCTATTAAATTGTTTAATATGTTTTACTCTTTCATGGTTACATGGCTTAGTATTTTGCATATTTTTTTGTTGTAGATCAATGGCACCGAACAATTCATCACCTTTTGCTTTGCGTTCGATTCTTGAAAAGGATAAACTAAATGGAACAAACTATTCGGACTGGGTCCGTAACCTGAGAATTGTTCTTAGGGCTGAGAAAAAGGAAACTGTTCTGGATACCCCAATCCCGGATGAACCTGCTGATAATGCAACTGCTACCCTTAAGAATGCCTACAAGAAAGCATGTGATGAATCTCTTGAGGTCAGTTGTCTTATGCATGCATGGAACCTGATCTTCAAAAACAGTTTGAGGATCAGGAAGCGTACGATATGATCGTTGCGCTTAAGGACATGTTCCAGACTCAGGCTAGGACTGAGAGGTACAATGTTGCTAAGTCCTTTGTGGAATGCAAGCTGGCAGAGGGAGCAGCTGTAGGCCCCCATGTGATCAAAATGGTTGGTTACAGTCAGACTTTGGAAAAGCTTGGTTTTCCATTAGGCCAAGAGTTGGCCACTGACTTCATTTTGGCATCTCTTCCATCTAGCTATGGGCATTTCATTTCGAACTACCATATGCATGGGGTGGAGAGGGGCCTTAACGAATTATGTGGGATGCTGAAAACAGCAGAATGTGACATTAAGAAGTGTGCAGGGCATAGCCATGTGATGGCTGTGCAGAACAAGCCTAGCTTCAAGAAAAAGGGCACTTCTTGGCAGAAGAAGAAGGGCAAGGCTAAGGATACGATCCCTAAGCCAAACCCTGCACCCAAGCAAAAGGCTGGTCCTGCAGGAGACACTGAGTGTTTATTTTGTCACGAATATGGCCACTAGAAGAGAAACTGCAGCAAGTACCAGGCTTCTTTGAAGAAAAGTGGAAGTAAGAGTACTTCCCACTCAGGTACACTTGTTGTAAATGTTGTGGACATTTTTCTCGCATATTCTTATGTTAACTCTTGGGTATTTGATACCGGATCGGTTGCTCATATTTGCAATTCGATGCAGGGGCTAATAAGGACTAGAGAAGTGCAAAAAGGCGAAGTGGATTTTCGCGTCGGAAATAAAGCAAGGGTTGCTGCACTGTTCGTCGGCGTCATGCAACTTCACCTTCCGTCAGGATTTATCATGGAGTTGAATAATTGTTATTACATTCCTAGTATGGGTCGAAACATTTTATCACCTTCATGTTTGATGAGGGATGGTTATTCATTCGCGAGTACAAACAATGGTTGTGTAATCTCTAAGAATGCTATGTTTGTGGCTGATGCTCCCATTGTGAATGGGTTATTTATTTTAAATCTTGATACTGCATGTGTTTAAAATGTTAGTGCTAAAAGGCTTCGGCCAAATGATTTGAGTCCTACCTATCTATGGCATTGTCGTTTGGGGCATATAAGTGAAAAGCGCATGAAGAAGCTCCATGGTGATGGTCTTCTAACTTCGTTTGATTTTGAATCATACAAGACATGTCAAGCTTGTTTACTTGGAAAGATGACCAAGACACCTTTTACGGGGTTTCCCGAGAGAGCGACAGACTTGTTGGAACTCATACATACTGATGTATGTGGACCAATGAGCACGACAGCCAGAGGAGGATATCACTACTTCATTACTTTCACTGATGATTTCAGTAGATATGGCTATGTCTACTTGATGAAGCATAAGTCTGAAACTTTTGAAAAGTTCAAAGAGTTTCAAAATGAGGTAGAGAATCAACGTGGCAAGAAAATAAAGGCCATGCGATCTGATCGCGGAGGTGAATATTTGAGTCACGAGTTTAGCAATCATCTTAAGAGTTGCGGAATTGTTCCACAGCTCACGCCGCCCGGAACGCCTCAAAGAAACAGGGTCTCTGAACGGCGTAATCGAACTTTGTTGGACATGGTTCGATCGACGATGAGCCAGTCGGATTTACCATTATCATTTTGGGGTTACGCGCTAGAAACAGTAGCTTTCACACTAAATAGGGTACCATCTAAATCCGTAGTTAAGACACCATATGAGATGTGGACTGGAAAGAATCCCAGTTTGTCTTTTCTAAAGATTTGGGGTTGTGATGCATTTGTCAAGCGACTTCAGTAGGACAAGCTAACACCCAAATCGGATAAGTGCATTTTTGTGGGATACCCAAGGGAAACCTTAGGGTATTACTGCTACAACCGAGAAGAGGGCAAAGTGTTTGTCGCTCGTAGTGCTGTTTTCCTAGAGAAAGAGTTTCTCACAAAGGGAACGAGTGGAAGGTCGGTGCGACTTGAAGAAGTTCAAGATGAGCCAGTCGGGGATGCTTCTACGAGTGATGCTATTGTAGCAGAACAAGTTGAGGAACCCGTGGCAATAGAAGCACCACAACCACGAAGGTCGGCGAGGCTCCGCGAAGCGCGAGAGTTATTATTGTTAGACAATGATGAGCCTGCGACCTATGCAGAAGCGATGGTGGACCCAGACTCTGAGAAATGGCTGATTGCCATGAGATCCGAGATAGAGTCCATGGGAGACAATCAAGTTTGGAACTTGGTTGACCTGCCTGATGGTTTTAAAGCCATCGAGTGCAAGTGGATCTATAAGAAGAAGATTGATATGGATGGAAATGTTCACATCCATAAAGCTCGACTTGTTGCAAAAGGTTTTCGACAAGTTCAAGGAGTTGACTACGACGAGACTTTCTCGCCCGTAGCGATGCTTAAATCTATACGGATCATTCTAGCCATTGCTGCACATTTCGATTATGAGATATGGCAGATGGATGTCAAGACGGCTTTCTTAAATGGAATCCTTTCTGAGGACGTGTATATGATGCAGCCCGAAGGTTTTGTCGATCCAAACAATGCTGGAAAGGTATGCAAACTTCAAAAGTCTATTTATGGGCTGAAGCAAGCATCTCGGAGTTGGAACATTCGATTTGATGAAGTTGTAAAGGAGTTTGGCTTCACCAAAAACGAACAAGAACCTTGTGTGTATAAGAAATAAAATGGGAAATCACTTGTGTTTCTAATCTTATATGTGGGTAACATATTATTGATTGGAAATGACATTCCTATGCTCGAGTCTGTTAAGACCTCATTGAAAAATAGTTTTTCTATGAAGGACTTGGGAGAAGCGGCATATATTCTGGGTATCAAGATCTATAGAGATAGATCAAGGAGGCTAATTGGATTAAGCCAGAGTACGTACATTGACAAAGTGTTGAAACGGTTCAACATGGAAGAGGCTAAGAAGGGGTTCTTGCCCATGTCTCACGGCATTAAACTCAGCAAGACTCAGTGTCCTTCGACCACTAATGAGCGAGAACGCATGAGTAGGGTTCCATATGCTTCGGCTATTGGATCCATCATGTATGCAATGACATGTACTCGCCCAGATGTTTCCTATGCTCTAAGTGTTACGAGCAGATACCAGGCTGATCCAGGTGAGATTCACTGGACAGTGGTAAAGAATATCCTTAAGTACTTGAGAAGGACTAAGGATATGTTCCTAGTTTATGGAGGTGAGGTTGAACTCAGTGTAAAGGGTTACACAGATGCGAGTTACCTTAATGACTCAGATGACTCGAAATCGCAATCAGGTTATGTGTTTGTCATGAATGGTGGTGTTGTGAGCTGGAAAAGTTCCAAGCAAGATACAGTGGCCTCCTCTTCAACAGAAGCTGAATATATTGCTGCCTCGGAGGCTGCAAAGGAAGCTGTTTGGATTAGGAATTTCCTGATCGCTCTTGGTGTGGTTCAGGGCTCGTCCAATCCTTTGGACGCTTATTGTGACAACAATGGTGCTATTGCACAAGCCAAAGAACCTAGACAGCACCAGAAGAACAAACATATTCGCATGTGCTACCATCTGATTCGTGAGTTCATTGATGAAGGTAGTGTCATGTTATGCAAAATACATACGGACTCAAATGTTGCTGATCCCTTAACTAAGCCACTCCCGCAGCCTGCGCATGAAGCGCACACAAGAGCAATAGGTATTAGATACTGTCTAGATTGACTCTAGTGCAAGTGGGAGACTGAAGGAAATATGCCCTAGAGGCAATCATAGAGATGATTGTATTTCATGTGTATCCATGAGTTATTATAATGTTCCTTGAATATCCATATACCAGGCAACTTGTATTGATTGGCAATTATGTGAATTGTTTGTGAAACTCTTTACTTGTATGGTTATCTAATAATTGTCCCTAGTCGGAGTTCATGCGAGGACACACGTGAATATTAGACTAGCACATCGATTGGTTAATGACTATGTTTCGCAAGTCATTGACATAGAGATGTCAAACTAATGATGTGGACACATGTTATGAACATGGGGTTGGACTGACCCAACATGAGACTAGCAATAATACTTGCAGCTCTCTCTACACATCGTGTACGTTTTGTCCTTAGACCTGAGATTGTCGCATGTACTTGAGATGTGGATCGACCTACTTTGGGGCTATCAAACACTACTCCGTAACTGGGTAGTTATAAAGGTAGCTTTCGGGTTTGTCCTGATACATGCTGCAAGGCATCGGTCAATCAAGATGGGATTTGCCCCTCTCTACTTGAGAGAGATATCTCTGGGCCCCTCGAGTGATCGGATCCAGAAATGCATGGCCGTGCTACATATGGTTAAGAGTTAACCTAGTAAAGGAATTCTGAATCACAGTATCGAGAAAGAGAGGTCAGCTTAGAGCTAGACCAAATATCGTGAGGCAAAGGGAAAGACATGTACTCAACCTTGTGATGGTTCGTCCGAATGATCTTTATATGCGTTTAGGAGTTGGCACGTCTTGCTAGAGGCCGCTACCAACTATTGACGGAGTAAGTGTACTCGCGTCATGTCTATACGTGTATGAACCTATAGGGTCACACACTTTAGGGGCTGGAAGCCTAATGAGGATTGGATCCGAATTAGACCAGGCTTAGGCTGCTAATGGGCTGCTAGTGTAGAAGCCCACCAGGGATGCCTATATAAGAGGGAGTGAGGCGAGCTGAAAAGGAGAGAGCATTCCACCCAGCCGCCACTCCTCTTCCGCCTGTGTTGCACGCGCAGACCTAGCAGTCTGGCGTGTGACGGCTTCCACTCCGGACGTGTGGATACCTCGGAGGTGCTGCATCTGTAGCACTTGGACGAGCCGCGCAAAGGGGAGCTGCTCGTGGGACGAGGACGAGGAGGAGACGTAGAACATCTACACTGCCGCAACGTGCTTCATCGAGTTCCGCACCTGCGCGTCTAGCGGTAATCCCGTGATCTATGACAATAGTATTCCTGGTTGACGCGGTAGAAAATTTTGATTTTATGCTAGTGTAGCCTACCCGTAACCCTTCAGTCATTGCATGTCGGTTCTTTTCATGAACCACAGCTAGAGTCATTGCATGTGTGTTCTTCTAAACAAATAACATAAGGATCCTCAGTGTCATTGCATGTGTGTTCTTCTCATGAACCACACATGGATCCACCAATGTCATTGCATGTTTGTCCTTTTCATGAACCAGACCCAATGTCATTATATGTTTGTTCCTCTAAAGAAACACATGGATACACCAGTGTCATTGCATGTGTGTTCTTTTCATGAACCACAGCTAGAGTCATTGCATGTGTGTTCTTCTAAACAAACCACACATGGATCCACCTAGTGTGATTGCATGTCTGTTCTTTTCACAAACCACACATGGATCCACCAGTGTCATTGCATGTGTGTTCTTCTCATGAACCACAGCCAGTGTCATTGCCTGTCAGTTCTTCTCATAAACCACATAAGGTTCCACCAGTGTCATTGCATGTCTGTTCTTCTCATGAACCACACATGGATCCACCCAGTGTGATTGCATGTCTGCTCTTTTCACAAACCACACCAAGAGTCATTGCATGTGTGTTCTTTTCACATACCACATATGTATCCACCAGTGTCATTGCATGTCTGTTCTTTTCATGAACCACACCTTGTGTCATTGCATGTATGTTCCTCTAAACAAACCACAGATGGATACACCAGTGTTATTGCATGTCTGTTCTTCTCATGAACCACAACCAGTGTCATTGCATGCTTGTTCTTCTCACAAACCACATAAGGATACACATGTGTCATTGCATGTATGTTCCTTTCACAAACCACATAAGGATCCATCAGTGTTATTGCATGTCTGTTCTTTTCAAGATAAACATAAGGATCCACCAATGTCATTGCATGCCTGTTCTTCTAAACAAACCACATAAGGATCCACCAGTGTCATTGCATGTCTGTTCTTTTCATTAACCACACACAGTGTCATTGCATGTATGTTCCTATAAACAAACCACACAAGGATCCACCAGTGTCATTGCATGTCTGTTCTTTTCATGAACCACAGCCAATGTCATTACATGTCTGTTCTTCTCACATGCCACATAAGGATCCACTAGTGTCATTGGATGTGTGTTCTTCTCAACAAACCACACACGGATCCACCCAGTGTCATTGCATGTCTGTTCTTTTCATGAACCACAACTAGAGTCATTGCATGTGTGTTCCTCTAAAAAAACCACACATGGATCCACCTAGAGTCAATGCATGTTAGTTCTTTTCACAAACCACACATGGATCCACCAATGCCATTGCATGTATGTTCTTATCATGACCACATCGAGAGTCATTGCATGTGTGCTCTTCTAAACAAACCACATAAGGATCCACCAGTTTCATTGCATGTGTGTTCTTCTCATGAACCACACCTAGTGTAATTGCATGTGTGTTCTTCTCATGAACCACACATGGATACACCAGTGTCATTGCATGTGTGTTCTTTTCATGAACCACAACTAGAGTCATTGCATGTGTGTTCTTCTATACAAACCACATAAGGATCCACCAGTGTCATTGCATGTGTGTTCTTCTCATGAACCACACATGGATCCACTAGTGTCATTGCATGTCTATTATTTTCACGAACCACACCCAGTGTCATTGCATGTCTGATCTTCTAAACAAACCACATAAGGATCCACCAGTGTCATTGCATGTCTATTCTTCTCATGAACCACAACCAATGTCATTCCATGTCTGTTCTTCTCACAAACCACACATGGATACACCAGTGTCATTACATGTGTGTTCTTTTCATGAACCACGGCTAGAGTCATTGCATGTGTGTTCTTCTAAACAAACCACATAAGGATCCACCAGTGTCATTTCATGTGTGTTCTTCTCATGAACCACACCCAGTGTCATTGCATGTGTGTTCTTTTCATGAACCACAACTAGAGTCATTGCATGTGTGTTCTTCTAAACAAACCACATAAGGATCGCAGTGTCATTGCATGTGTGTTCTTCTCATGAGCCACACATGGATCCACCAGTGTCATTGCATGTTTTTTGTTTTCATGAAACACACCTAGTGTCATTGCATGTCTGTTCCTCTAAAAAACACACATGGATACACCAGTGTCATCGCATGTGTGTTTTTTTCGTGAACCACACATGGATCCACCAGTGTCATTGCATGTTTGTTCTTTTCATGAACCACAACTAGTGTTATTGCATGTTTCTTCCTCTAAAATAACACATGGATCCACCAATGTCATTGCATGTGTGTTCTTTTCATGAACCACAGCTAGAGTCATTGCATGTCTGTCCGTTCAACAAACCACACATGGATCCACCTAGTGTGATTGCATGTCTGTTCTTTTCCCAAACTACACATGGATCCACCAGTGTCATTGCATGTGTGTTCTTCTCATGAACCACATCTAGTGTCATTGCCTGTCTGTTCTTCTCACAAACCACATAAGGTTCCCCCAGTGTCATTGCATGTCTGTTCTTCTCATGAACCACACATGGATCCACCCAGTGTGATTGCATGTCGGTTGTTTTCAAAAACCACAGCTAGAGTCATTGCATGTGTGTTCTTTTCACATACCACATATGTATCCACCAGTGTCAATTCATGTCTGTTCTTTTCATGAACCACACCCAGTTTCATTGCATGTCTGTTCCTCTAAACAAACCAAACATGGATAAACTAGTGGCATTTCATGTCTGTTCTTTTCATGAACCACAAACATTGTCATTGCATGTCTGTTCTTCTCACAAACCACATAAGGATATACCAGTGTCATTGAATGTTTGTTCCTTTCACAAACCACATAAGGATCCACCAGTGTGATTGCATGTCTGTTCTTTTCATGAACTACATAAGGATCCACCAATGTCATTGCATGTGTGTTCTTTTCATGAACCACAGCTAGAGTCATTGCATGTGTGTTCTTCTAAACAAACCACATAAGGATCCACCAGTTTCATTGCATGTGTGTTCTTCTCATGAACCACACATGGATACACCAGTGTAATTGCATGTGTGTTCTTTTCATGAACCACAACTAGAGTCATTGCATGTGTGAACTTCTAAACAAACCACATAAGGATCCACCAGTGTCATGGCATGTGTGTTATTCTCATGAACCACACATGGATCCACCAGTGTCATTGCATGTCTGTTCTTTTCATGAACCACACATGGATCCACCAGTGTCATTACATGTGTGTTCTTTTCATGAACCACAGCTAGAGTCATTTCATGTGTGTTCTTCTAAACAAACCACACATGGATCCACCTAGTGTGATTGCATGTCTGTTCTGTTCACAAACCACACATAGATACACAAGTGTCATTGCATGTGTGTTCCTTTCACAAACTACACATGGATCCACCAGTGTCATTGGATGCGTGTTCCTCTCATGAACCACATCTAGAGTCATTGCATGTGTGTTCTTCTCACAAACCACATAAGGATACACCAGTGTCATTGCGTGTGTGTTCTTCTCACGAACCACAGCTAGAGTCATTGCATGTCTGTTCTTCTCACAAACCACATAAGGATACACCAGTGTCATTGCATGTGTGTTCTTCTCATGAACCACAGCTAGAGTCATTGCATGTATGTTCTTCTCACAAACCACATAAGGATCCACCGGTGTCATTGGATGTGTGTTCTTCTCATGAACCACACATGGATCCACCAGTGTCATTGCATGTCTGGTCTTTTCATTAACCACAGTTAGAGTCGTTGCATGTGTGTTCTTTTCACAAAACACATATGGATCAACCAATGGCATTGCATGTGTGTTCTTTTGACAAATCACATATGGATCCACCCAGTGTGATTGCATGTGTGTTCTTTTCACAAACCACATATGGATCCACCGGTGTCATTGCATGTCTGCTCTTTTCACAAACCACATATGGGTCCTAATTTACCTTAGGAGTGCCCTAACCTTAGCCCCCCAATGGGTGGCTGTTAGACCGAGTCTTCTAGGAGGCACGCCCTAACACAATTGTTCTGCTCGATGATTGTTACATACCGTTCGATTAGGGCGTGTAGACGATTGGGATGGTCTTCGTGAGAGTGATCCGCGAGTAGGCTGTTCTGTGGCATGATTGGCCACACTTGCTCTGGACAAACTGGCATGGCGCGAGTGTCATGACTCACGAGTTTATTGGGCCATATCCCAGTGTCACATCCCTATTACTTCTCTTCCTCCCCATACTTCTCTTTCTTCCCCTCGAAGCCACTTTCCCCACTTCACTCGCATCCTGCCATAGCCGTAAGCCGACGACGCCTCCATCCCAATCCCCTCTCTGGCAGCCACCCCCTTCCCTCTCACCATGGGCTCAAGGGGAGACGGCGAGGAAACACGTCGTGACGACAGGGACGGTGATTTTGATGTGAGTCGTCTCATCTCTATCTCTATCATTTGTGGCCATATATCTATTTTTTGAGCTAGATCTAATCTGTTTAATCATGTGCGTATGATGTGTTAGGCCAACCAGACGATGTATGACTCCGACTATCACGGTTTAGCGGATGAAAATAGTCCTCTGCTATGTAAACATGGATATGTGCCCGCTAAATTTTTAGCGTTCGAAGGACGAAACACAGGAAGGAGGTTTCTACGGTGTCAAGGACATCGTGCAATGATGCAAGCCGGAAGTTGCAGTGTTGTCAAATGGGTAGATCCAGAGTGGCCCAAATCGATGTAGAAAACGCTGGACAAACTATGGGATATGACTATTGAGTTGAAAGAATCCGTAGTCATATCACTTCTTGATAGTGTTGTGATGAAGCTATGGGACCCATTTGACACGACCAAGCTTAACCGAGATCTCAGGAGGGTGTAAGACAAGGTTAGAAAAGTCGAGAAGGAGAGGGACGTGGCGTTGGCCCTAAAGGCTAAAGCAGAGCAAGAACTGATTCAAGCAAGGAATGATCTTCACCAGGCCAAAGTCCTGTAGTTCACAACTACGAGTATTGACAAGTGCATTAGGAAAAATGCAGAGAAACAATTGAAGCTATGCAAGGAAGATGCTAAAAGGAAGGAGCAGACAATTCGATCCTTGCTCTCACAGGAAGATGCGCATCAGGCTAAGATTAGGAAGATCAAGGAGATGTGTGATAACTAGTTCTATTTAGCTTAAGCTCCGTGCCTTTTTAAGTTGTAATAGTTGTACTACTTGACCTAGCGGTCTGAACTATTGGCCCTGGAGTCCTGGGAGGAAAAAAATTGGTCGCCCATTAATCTGTCTTAACCCCACATTACTTCTTTTGTCTGACCAATGCCCCTTGGATATTCTGCCCGTCTCTTCGTCGTCCTCGTGCACAAATAGGAGGCGCCACAACGCGTCGCTTCGTCGTCCATCCCCTCGTCCTCTCCAATCTCCACCGCACCGTCGCTTCTTCGTCCATCCCCTCGCTCCCTCTCCAATCTCCACCGTGCCACCATGAAGATGCCCTCGCTGAACTTCTACGAGGTGGTGATGTTCACGCACTTCGACATCCTCGCGCCACCGGCCACGACGGTGCCCCACGGATGGCGCATCAGCTATGCGGGGGTGCCGGTGGCTCCCCTCCTTGGCCGAGCCGAGATGGAGAGCGAAATCGCGGTGCGCCACCGCCAGATGCCCGCGTGGAAGAGGGCGCTTCCCTGGTACGCGGCTGCCAGCCCGTACTGGCCGGTGCTGTTCAAGAAGGAGCGGAAGGCCAAGATTGGCAACCGCATCATTGACGGGCGCGTGGTGCACCGGGATCTCCGCAACCGAGAAGGGCGGGAGAGTATCTGGTTCGTCCCTGGACGGACCAAGTAGACCGTCATCGCCGCTGCTCACTGCGAAGAGGTGCTCTATCTCGCGAACAATGCGGACATCATGGAGGTTCCGTCCGACGACGATGAGGAAGCCGGCGGTTCGGAGGATAGTGGCAGCGGAAGTGAAATTGTTGACTAGTGGTTGAATTAGTGTAGGATGTGAAATCGCACCTTTGTTTAGAAGAATTTGTGGTATAATTAATGAAATGCCTCGGTTTAGATCTCTTTCTCGATTAATTTGTGGAAGAATTTGTGATTTAGATCAATTTCTGTCTCGATTTAGATCTCTGTCCCGGATTGGGAACGTGACCGTGGACCAAAGACCCCTTTTCTACTAGTGTATTCTGACATTGGTGGTTTGTTCAAACATAATCTACGTGGATTGTGCCGCATGAAAATGGCACAACCACAATTTATAAAGTGGAAGCACGTACACCCGGTTACTAGAGATCCAGGAGCTTTGCCAGATGCAGGTGATGCAGGAGCAGAGAGGCAGTGAGATAGACGGGCTCAAGATTAGGCTAGAAAGTGGTACCGATTTCCTCCTCATCTGGGCATTATCGGTTGCCATTGTTGTTTATGTTTCCACATCGTTGTTCAGCATATGAAATAAGTTGCTGCTTCCTGGAGTGTGGCAGCTTAAATAATTTATTTTTGTGCCACTTACATTCAGTCGTATTTGGAGACCTCCTACCCCTCAGCAATCGTGGAACCGTTGTTGTGTGTTTTCAGATAGCAGTGGCACAATCACAGTTTTGGCTTCAATTACTGACTCGGGCGTTTCCAAACCCTAAGTTGCGGTACATTTTAATCAGATAACGTGGGTTGATTGTTTCGCCCAGCAAAGTACCACACACAGAGCTCTAGAATTTAACAGAATTGCATATATAGGTTCAAGTTCAACACATTACTATGCATCTTCATTGCCAGCAGCCTTATTTCGCAGCCTGAGTGACAAGCCTTCACGTCCACTGGCTTCTTCATTTACTGCCTTCTTCCTCTTACTTGGTGCTAATTTTCTTAGCTTCACGTAATCTGCATCGCCGGGACAATGGGCACCAGAATCGTGTCCAGCATCATCTTTCCACTCGTTTTTAATTTCTTCGAGTAGCAAAATGACTGACCCGACAGTCATGTTTCTAACCTTGCGGTGCTTCCTATCAAAGAAACAAGACAGTTGCATAACTGCCCAATATCTACAGAGTAAATAAAACAAAAATTACAATTCAACACAAACATGCGAATCCCAATCGACCTTTGCTTACCAGGAGCTAATTGGGTTCGAGTAACCACCCTGTCCAAGAATAGAAGGGCGACTCCCAGTTGTAGCAGCTTCCACATCCAGTACATCACATTTCAGCTCAAACATGGCAGCCGAAGCATACATTTTCATCAACCCAATTAGCTGACTGTCACACGTTAGAGGAACCATGATGCCACGTTCATCCATGAAGCTGAACTTTGTAGTCTGCTTCAGCCATAATTCATCATGATTACGCAGAGCGGCAACCATACCAGATATAGTGCAGATCTGCGCATGCGCTTCTTCCATCATGAAACAATGGTGTCCATACCACTTGCCCTTAGAGTCGTACATGTAGAGGACTACCGTAACCAGGTAAGTAGGGTCCGCGGAGATCCCACTTGACAGAAAACTGTGGACAAAATATGTTTGTCAATGTTGGGCTAACAAACAATTTGAGGTTCAGTAGCCAGCTAGCAGTTATAATTAGTGTGAAAAGCAAAGACAAGGGTAGCTCACCCGCTTGTAGCCAGAACTTCTTCTTCTTTCATAGTAGGATCTGCCATCCTCCGAGCTGCTCGGCTTGTCGGTGGTGGAGGTGGGCTAGAGCCTCGCAATGGCGGCTACGGCATGCGCCATTGGAGCTCGGGATCAGCGACTGGGCGCAGCAACTTGGCGTCGGAAGTCAAATGTCCGAAGGGATCCTCCTGCCTGGAGGGTGGATTCCGACACCGCCGGTGCTAAAGGAAAGCTGGGAATGGATTTGTGAAATTAGTCAACGCATCCAATCCACTTAGCTACTCGATTTTCCTAAGATATTGCCGCGTTGGTGCTCGCGTCACGGACAGATGACCGACATGAGGGTCCCGACCGTCTACTTCATGGGGCAGTTTAACGAAATATTTGAATTTGGCAGGGGTGAGATGAGTTTGCCTCGAAATGGCACCTCTCAGTAGTTGGCAGCCCAACTTTTCAAAACGCGGCAATTTCAGGCAACTTAGGTACCGCCATGTGCTGGCCTGCGAACTTTGGTATCGCAGACGAATAGCCCCCATATATGCAACCTTACAGTTTGTTATATATTCATCATATTTTAGTAAGCAAAATCTTTCCTTTATGTACCCTAGAGTGGTACGTGCATCATGTGTCTAAATTTACAATGATATTCATGCTCCCGATATCTCCCTTCTTTCAATAGTTATCTCGGTTATATTTTGTTTGAGGCATTATTAGTTTACCATTCCATTTACAGAAGCTTGTGATTTTTGTATGTTTGTCGTCTTCGACTTAGAACATCCTAAATCTTAGTAATATGTGCCACTACATTATTATTCAGGACAAAGTTTGAGTCATATTTTTGTAATAAGAGACATTTCAGGTCCGGCGGTTGAGATGTAGCAGCTGATAATGGTGATGTTCCTATGTAATGGAGATAAAGGTCCCATGCGTTAACGAATACATCTCCTCTTTCTTCTATTTTTGGATGTTCCTATTCACATGAAGGTAATATTTATTATATTCAAATTCTTTTCTTTTACCTGTTTTGAGCATGGACCGGGTTCCATCTGAGAGTTAGATAACATATTCTTATAGTTTATTAGTGTACATCGGTTTCTATTGTCCATGTATGCAAGACTGCAGAATTATGCTTGCAAGCCTTGATATGTTGATTCCTTGACGACATGACCATGAGGTGAGCAATATATTAGATTTACTTTGTGTCCGCACATTCAACGTTTTTCTGAATAATAAGTGGTATAATCAGAATCTTCATTTGTTCATGTGGGGAGAAATTATTCACTAGTATGCAGGCCATACATAGGCGACACTAACATTGTCCTCATATATTGAGACCATTTTAGGTCTCAATCAGCTTTGCGGTATTTTCTCTACTTGCTTCACATCGGCAGGTAGTAATATGCTAGAACTTAAAGCAAACATATGTTGCTTGCTACATATGCATCTTAGTTTAGAATTGGCGTTACCTAAGCTGCAGTGAATGGGACATGGTGGTGGCTTCATGGCCTCATGGGTTTAACTTTTAGAATCTTGTGATGCGATCAATGTACATATCCCCTCTCAGCTTGACTTGCGATGTGAATGCTACTACAGATATTTCTCCCTCCCAATGTTTGTCATGCATTTTTCTATTTATATACGGTGCTAGCTTATCTAAATGTTGATTATGTATTACGCTTAAGAAACTTCATAAATTAAAGAAGTGTCTAAGTATTTTTTTTCTTGTTCTTTTTAGTGTTTATGTTGGTTGTATATTTATGTTCAGCTCTTGCATGAACTAGATGATCCATTAATTTTGATACATGATAAGAACGTATCCAACCTTGAAGCTCTGTTCAAAGTGTTGGAGTACACACACCAGGTATTTGTTTGTTCGCATTTCTAACTTTGGTTTGTTATGGCATCATCTGTTTCTAACTGGTACCCCATTTTTCTACTCAAACAGAAGCAAGAGCAAACACATTTGCTTATTGTTGTAGAAGATCTAGAAAGTGAATCATTAGGTATGTTGATCCTTAACAAGCTTTGTGCAGGCATTAAGGTTAGTCTTACTCTCCATTTGCTTAGTGTTTTCCCATATATAGAATTTTATCCATCTTACTAGACGTGAAATCTAGGTCTATGCGATTCGAAGCTCCCGGTTTTGGAGAGAACAGGAAATTCAACCTATAGGACCTTGATATCCTTATAGGTGGAGAAGTAAGCCAATACTTAGATCATTACCATCCATTTTTATTTGGTCTGTTTTACAGCTAGCAAGTCGTGACATCCATTTTCATTCATTTTTGCACCTTCTTGGAATTAGGTCATAACGGAAGAACTTGGAATGAACCTTGAGAGGTTTGAGCCTAACATGCTGGTGCAAGATGGTAAGACACTTTATTGGCTTTGAACCGTAAGTTTTATTTTGGACCTTACCATCCAGTCCTTTGATACAATAACAAAGATCACATTGCTCGAAAGTATAAACTGAGCTCTATTTGTGATGAATAAGGTTTATTTCTCGTACGACTAAATATTATACTCTGTGTTTGTGGGCTTATAGGAACAGTAATGTCCAGCTTGCACGAGGATTAGTGTTCTTAGGCATATAATTTTCACTATTAATTTGATTCTTGTGGAGGAGCTTGTGCAGCACTATTTTTTAGAACTCGTAAAACTTGACTAAAACCATGCGAGTAGACTGATACATTTTAGAACAATCTGCTTAATTGTAAATGCTTGCCTAAATGTGTGCTCTTCTGGTTTACGTTGTGCATCATGCTTAGTATTCCTGCTTCACGGAATCATTTGTATGGTTGAGTGGAAACGACGAAGTGTGTGCATGCAGGTTACCATATCATGCAGGTTACAATATCTAAGGATGACAAAATCATCCTTGATGGAACAAGGCTATTGAAGAGAGAGATGAGCTGGTCCGTTCCATGTTAAATTAACTAAGTTTGTTATGAATTGGTCTGAATATTGTTCTACATGCTTATCACTGTTAATTCCATTTTGAACAGCTGAAATGTACAATTGAGCAAAGCACTTCCGACTACGATGAGGAGAAGATGCAGGAGCGATTGGCAAAGCTTTCTAGAGGTATCACTGTTCTAAAGGTAAATTTTGTTATCTGATTAAAATTCTGTTAAACTATTGTGCTATTGCTTAATTGTCACAATTAAGTAATACATAAATTAGCTGGTAGGTTGAGGTTATTAGGTATATGTTACTACCAATAAGAAAACTAGCCTGCCATTTGATGCTGATTATGTGACTGCACTTCATTTTCCTTTAGATTTGTGGAGCGAGTGAAGAGGAAGTTGGTGAGGACAGAGTGACACGTACACTAAATGCTACAAAAGCTGCAGTAGAAGAGGGTATTGTACCAAGCACCATATCTGAACTCTTCTTGTGGAGTTTTGGTGTGTTATCAGATATCGGGAAATTATCATGGCAGGAAGTCTGATCTATTTGGTATGTATACATAGGTAGTGGTGTTTCTCTTCTTTATGCGTCAAAAGACCTGGATAAGTTATAGACCGCAAACTTTGACCAAAATATTGGTGCCAAGGCCATTCAAAATGCTTTGAAGGTATGTAACTTTTCTTGTTTTCAGTTGGTTCATGTCTTGCTTGCATAGCCTGATGACTGTATACATTCCTACAGACCCTAGTACACACCATTGATACAAACAAGAGTGTAGGAGCTGTCATTGTTGGCAAGCTCTTGGAGAAGGATAACAACGCCATGGGTTATGATGCTACCAAAGGTATGGTGCAGTTCATATGTTATTGCTCTATTGGGCGTTAGAGATTTGGTTTGGTGCATGTTTTGATGTTTGATTATGTAAATTTATATACCAACCAGGTGAATATGTGGATATGGTGAAGGTAGGTATCATTGACCCACTTAAAGTGATCGGAAAAGGCTTGGTGCATGTTGCAAGGTACTGTATCTTATCTGTCGGCATTTTTGTTTGGTAAATCCTTGTGTTGAATATTATCTCAGTGACTACATGGTCACATAAATTTTGCTCACTAAAATTTTCAAGTTGCATTGAAGCAGTTGAATGCGCTCTTGGCTTCGGTCTGATTTGCCAAATGGTGTAGCTTCAATGTTTGGATAATTGCAGTGAAGCTTAAATCTTGAAGAATATCAATGATTAATCTTCCTTATTCTTCTAAAGCCATGACACATGTTATTTTTCTCTTTTTGCTTACGGTGTGATGAGGGGTAACCTCGGCAATACCCATGATGATGGACTTGAGGTTTCACGGAAAAGAAAACGCTGGGGATTTTGTCGGATGTCAGGAAAACAATGAAGACAAAGTCGTCTGAATATTGAGAAAACACACTATTACAAGTTGTCCTCTAGATTTTGATGTACCCTTGCTTGGGCTTCTCCTGTCCTATATATAATAGGCCGGGTCTCAAAGCTGTATGTGGATAGGTTTCATACACGCGTGATTACAATATCAACACAATGTTGGTTTATAGTCTCTTTCCTAATACAATCAAACCCTTTGTTGGTTGCTTCCTTGGGCCGCCGTCTGGAATCTTCATGGGTCGTAGGCCTTTTACCCAATGTAGGGTAGCCAATTATAATCATCCGAGTAATCATACCTATGTCAGTAGCCCCCGAGACTCAACCTGAACTGCAGTTTCAGGTTGAGTCTCAAAGTTTCTTTTTTCCTTTACTTTGTTACATTTTGTGTTTTGTAGGGATTTGGTACAACGAGTCTGATGCTTATGACGGATCGGGAATCAGTTAATTGCTCCTAGGCAAAAACAAGGTTGTGCTACATCAAACTCAAGTCCCCAGGCTTGAATCCGGAATTTGTAACTGGCATAATTTAGTTCGTGCCACTGAGATCTTATCAAATACTGAATCCTAGTTTTCTATTTTTATCGGGTACCCAACGCGTCCGTCGGGATTTTTCATCGTATCTTTGATACGGATATTTTAATGCTAGAGCACATTCTTGTGTGATTACCAGTCCACACAGGATAAATCCTGGGGTCTTACCTTCATGTTTCTAAACACGGCATTCGGATTTTTGTCGCGTCGGGTGCAATCCGAGAGTTTTTTTGCTTTATAGTAGCTGATGAACTTTTTGCTTTTTGTAACCTGCTCCCGATAGGAGTATCTGTCGTCGAATGTTTCCTTTGTTTTTCGTTATCGGGTGCGCGCCAGCGCTCCTGATAGGAGTAGCCCCCGAGGCTATGTTTGGATATATGTATCAGAACATAGGCTCGAAATCTTAATTTTATGATGCCAGTGCTTCTGTATTTTTAACGGGTGCATGACCAGTGCTCCCGATAGGAGTAGCCCCCGAAGCTACAGTCGTAATATCGTATATTCGAGTATAGTCTCGAATCTTCTCCTAGAGGAATTTACTTCGGCTCCAATTTAATTTCTTCGGGTCATATCTTTAAAACAAAGCCGCAATTTCTTGCAGTGCTTCTACTGTGCCGTTAGTTATGATGTATCTGATGCTGTTCATTTCCAGAGAAACACGCCCTGACAGGACGTGTCGAGCATGGGCCCATGCATCCATAATGATGATGCGTGATAGCGTATTCAGCAGAGATTCTGATCATCTTAACTCGCTTCCTCCTCTTCCTGGAAGCTGTGATCCCCTTGCCCATTATTCTGCATTCGACGATCTTCCTATGACTAGGACTGCCACGGATGAGGAAGGGGAGTTCTCTGTATCTGAATCTTCTTTGAAAACGCCATCTCTTCCTTCGGCTAGCTCCAGAGATTTCCGCGTGGAGCGTGCTGGCGAAAAGAGGAAATGCCCTTATGATGTGGAAAGGGTCGAGGACTCAGATGAGTCAACTGCTTCCAAGCCTTTTGGTTCTTCTCTGATTGCGGCTACTCCTCCCCAGGTGAATTTTTTCCTCCTTGCGCAGGATGTGTCTTTGTAAGTATTCGCTTGCTTCTTTTTCCATTTTACCAGGTGGCTTTGCTGCTGATGCTTGTTCCACTTGTGTTGTTCTTTTTCAGTGATGACGAAGATCCTCCCGCATCTCCTCTTCGCACATCTGTGGGCTGATCTGCAAAGAGATCTCATCTGCCATCGGTGGAGCCGGAAGAAAAGCTCCTGCCTCCTCTGGA
This sequence comes from Avena eriantha, assembly GCA_910589775.1. Classification (NCBI taxonomy): domain Eukaryota; kingdom Viridiplantae; phylum Streptophyta; class Magnoliopsida; order Poales; family Poaceae; genus Avena; species Avena eriantha. Next base: position 91,629,357 of record OU342745.1, on the reverse strand, counting down.
GAAGATTATCCAAAAAGATACTGCCGCTTCATCCAAGCTGCCGCCGCAAAAAAGTAAGAAAGCGGTGGGGAAAGGGGTGGTGATATCAGAGAACCCTGTTGATGTGGATATGAAAGATGTAAGCCACTCTGTAATTTGTAACTTTTTCTGCATGTAGCCTCTTTTATTTTTTCCTTGATATCTTCTGTTGTGGTGTTCTTATTCATCCTTTGATGCGCGAGATGGTCGACATGGCCTCTTGATTTATAAAGATTCATGATGAAGCCGAAGAAATAAAAGGTATGCCCTTGTTTTGTTTTCGGGATTTACTTGTGAGGTTTTCTTCCTTGGTTTTCATGATCCTGCTATGCAGCAACCGCCAAAGAATCGAAGTTATTCGGGACCAGGCGATGAAACGCGCCGATGACCTGGAGGCCAAGTTGCAGGTTGCTGAGGAGGCTTTGGAGGTTGTCAGGCAGAAAGCAAAGGCTGATTCCGAAGAACTGGCCAAGCAAGCCGCTATTCGAGATGAAAATCTTCGGAAGCGCTTGGAGGCCCTTAATGCTTCTCTGACCTGTAAGTTTTCTTCTCTTGCGTGTCTTTATTTCATTTCTTCCCTTTGATGATCAATCCTTTCCTTCTTATTTTATTTTTAGAATTGACTGGCCAAGACCTGACGCTGCATGAAGATAAGAAGGTTGATCCTTTATCGGATGTTGTTAGCACCTTGGAGGCCAACAGTGTTCGTGGGCGCAACCTTCTTATCCGCTCCCGCCGTGCCTTTAAGAATCTTGACGCCGAAATATTTCTAACCAAGGATGTGTCGAACAACCTGCATGATCTTGTCGATGTTTTCGGTGCTGATCCCGGCCCCTTGTTGGTTATAGTTTGACGCAGTCAAGGAGCGGCGCCGAGACTTCGATGGCCCTGGCGATGGCGCATGGCGAGAAGGTCGACAGGGAGAAGGTTAGCTCCTCTGTCCCAGTCACCCCCGATGGCCAAGTTGTTGACCCGAAACCTTATATTAAGAGGGCCAGAAAATATTCTCGGCTGCTCCTAGGTCTGGTCTCGGGTTCAGAGAACCTTACTGCCCCCTTCTTCAGCTGCCGCTGCTATGACAGGCGCTCCTTCTTCGGCTACTCTTGTAGCTAATACTCCTTCCGCTAGTGCCACCCTATCTTTGAAGGATATGGTGTCGTAGGATATGTTTCGTAACTTTTATCATGTCTCCCTTTATTGTAATGGATCTTGAACTTATCCAGCTTCCCTTTGCTTCTTTTTACAAGCAAGCAACCTTTGAATATATGTGTGTGAGCTTTCTTTTGTATGCTAAGTGTTTGTTATATTTTTTGTCTTGTGAGATCTTGAATGATTCTTTGGCTCCTTCTGGTCCTACGCAACTGTCAGATGTTGTTCCGTCATCCGCTGTAGTAGGTGCGACCAGATCCGCCATCGTGCGTATGGTGGACCTGCCATTGTATGCTGAAAAGATAGAACAAGTGAAGAAACTTGAAGGAAACATCGGGTTGTTCAATCGATGGTGGATGTTTCCCAATCGAAAACACGCCAGGCCCTCAACTGCAAGGCTTTTTTCTTGGAAGAGATCTCCAGGGCGAGCGAAAAACTATTGTGTAAGTTGCCTTTTTCTTCGGTTGCTTTTCCCGTCTTGCTAGAAATTAATTTATCCCTGATTTATAGGTATTCGATTGTGCGAGAGGGAGGAAACCCAGCGTCTGCGCCATCGGATGCATGCTCTTGTGTCTGCCTCTCGAAGTTCTGAACAGATTTTTGGACTGATCACTGTCGTTCCTACACTGTGGCACTGCTGCAGGATAGCATATCGGAGCTGGAGCAATTTGTCGAGTGCTGTCGCATATCTATGGATATTGTTTACAATGCCATGTTTCCTCGGGATCCTCAGCCTCAGACCTTGGCAGATTTAATTGCAAAGTTTCGGCAAGGTGAGAGGATCCACCATTATCTGAAGCTTCAGCTTGTGGCGGGTGCCAAGCTCGCGTGCTCTTGGGTGCACGCGCATCACCCGACACTGGATCTGGACATCATATCTTCGGGTCTGCCTCTCCCTTCCGATGGCGACCTTGTTTATATGGCGCCTCATTATGCCACAGCTTGTAGACCCGCCATTAGGATTGTGCGTAGGTGCTTAGAAGCAGACGGAGAATTTTTTGTTAACTTCGAGATCTGACTGCTTGTTTGTGCAGCTTTGTACTGTATAACCGAAATATTGTATAGACATTTATCAAAAAGGTCGTATGTTTCATACGAGATTTTGATTGCATGTTGTGTAATTTTAATCTGGGGATCCGACGAAGTAATGTTCGTGTTCCATAGAAGTTTGTATTTCGTAGAATACTTTCCTTATTTATTGATAATAATGGGTAAGAGTAAATTACGAAGGCGTGATCGCTTGGCCATTGGCCTTTATTGAATATAAAGTGTGTCTAAATGGAGGTTTTCTGAAGGAACTTCGGCTTCTATTCTTGGGGATCTTCATCATCTTCCGCGTCGTGGTGCTCGTGTCTTGTCAATCAGTGGATCTTCTTATGCGGGACCGTTATTGGAGGGTGCATATGCTGCTTTTGCGAGACCGTTGCGTATTTGATCTTTCGCCATTTTCTTTTTGCGGGTGTGTGCTTCATGTATCGGTTCGTCATCCGCTATTTTCAGCTGTCCAAGTCCTGCCTCCATCCCAAATGATTCCGAGATTTTGTTAAATTCCCGATCGCAGCTGTCCGCGCGGCTGAAACTTCCTTTGACTGTTATGACCCTATTGGGGCTGGCATTTTTAGCACTAGATATGCGTAGTGAGGTACTACCATGAATCTAGCGAAAGCTGGTCGTCCCGGGATCGCGTGGTATTGAGATGGCCAGTCCATGACTTCAAATTCCAGCTTTTCTCATTTGAAGTTATTTTTTGACCCGAAAACTGCGTCGAGGTGGACTTTACCCAATGGAATTTCGGCTTTCCCTAGAACTATCTGATACGTCCATTTTGCATCACTATTCTATTTCTTAATTCACTATTATTCATTGATATATTTCGTATTGAGAGGTGATACTTATGTTATTTCATCTACTTTTGCATGGTTGATGACTTTTGGAGCATGGACCGCCGTAGTCAGGATTCTGATGGAAAAGGTGTTGTTTGGAGGCAAAATTCGTGAAGATCAGAAAATCCGGGAAAATATACGGAAAATCCTATTTTTCCAGAAGACTCAGGATGCCAGAAGATGGAGTGGAGGTGGGCCACAGGGGGCCCACAGGGCCCACACCACCCCATGGCGCGGGCAGGCCTAGGCCACGCATGGGGTGGTGTGGCCGCCCTGGCCCACTCCAGCCTCTCCCCTCTGGCGTATATCATCCTCCCGAAACCCTAATACTGAGGGGAGCGACCACAGAAAGATTCCGCCACCTCTACGGGGCGAAAAACACCGAGAGAGAAAGATCTGTCCGGCAGATAGATTTCTGCCGGGGGAATTCCTTCCCAGAGAGGGGAGATCGTCGCCATCAACACCACCATCAAGTTGAACTTCATCGGGATCATCACCACCATCATCACCACCATCATCACCATCAGCACCCTCATCACCATCTCCATATTGATGTAACAATTGTGTTGAATCTTGCATAGTTCATAGGGGAAACTTTCCCGGTGTTGATTACTCTTTGTAGTTGATGCTATTGAGTGAACCATTGAATTATTGTTTATGTTCAGATTGTTATACATCATTATTACATCTCTGATCATGATCCATATGATGTCTTGTGAGTAGTTCGTTTTGTTCTTGAGGACATGGGAGAAGTCTTGTTGTTAGTAGTGGAGTTGCATTGAGAAAGATTCAATAGATTGTTATTTAAGTTATGGTGTACTTCTTCTAGTGGTGTCATGTGAACGTCGACTACATGACACTGCACCTATATGGGCCTAGGGGAATGCATTGTGTATTTGGCTACTAATCGTAGGGGTTGCCGGAGTGATAGAAACATGAACCCCCGTTAGGAAACCATTGCACAAGGGACGTAAGGGTCTTAGAGTTTAAAGTTGTGGTTAGGTTTCTACCTTAATTACTTTCTTGTACTTACGGATGTTTGCAAGGGGTTTAATCACAAGTATCTATTAGTCTTGGATGGGGCGGTACATTAGCACAGGTTCACCCACACAACACTTAGCAAGCTAAAGAAGATTAATCGACTATATGAAGAGAAAGCACTTGACAGTCTTCCCATGTGTCCTCGAGAACGTTTGGTCATCTATAGAAATACAACCGGCTTGTCCTTTGCTGCATAAAGGATTGGGCCACTTGCTGCATTCATTCTTACTATCTTTTATTTACTTGTACTTTGTTTACTTGCTTTATCGAAAACCCCTAAAAATCCGTTTGCTAAGTATTTGTAGAGAATTCCTAATCCATACCACTAGCCAGCACCTTCTGCTCTTCGTTGGGTTCGACACTCTTACTTATCGAAAATACTGCGATACACCCCCTATACTTGTGGGTCATCACTATCCCATGGAAAGTTGTGTCTATTGGTGCTATATTCGTCATGGACCAGTTCATGGCCCACAGAGTTTTGGCGTAAATCAGATTGATGCTGCTTCCTGCATCCAAGAAGACCTTGCTCATGTCGAACCCGCCGATTTGCGCTTCCACTATTAGTGTTGACTGGCCTGGCTGAGGGACCCGTAATGGATGGTCAGCTCTTCTGAAAGTAATTTCTTGTTCTGGCCAATGGAGATACTGCGGTGTAGGAGGTGGCTTTGTTACTGCCAAATTTACTTGTCTAGTGATCAATTTGTGTGTTCTGTTAGAGGGTGGCCCCTTTTGGATCATCGACATTGCTCCCTTTGACCTGGGTTATTCGTCGTCTTGGTGTATTGTACTTTGCGACTGTCCTACTGGCGGATGACCCTATGGCGGCGGTGACGCGCCGATGGCCAAAGCGCCAGGTAAGGTAGCATAGCCTCGGTTTACTGCTTCGGCTGCCCTTTCGTTGCATAGTTCTTGCATTTTTAAGAATGTTTGATAGTCTTTTAGGAGATGTTTTGACCGCCTCTTTCCTGTTGAGTTGACGTAGTAGTGCATATTGCAGGGTCCTTCCAACATTTGCCCTGCTGACATGGGTGGGTCTCGATTTGTCATTTTGTATCACTATTGCGACTGGCTTCCACAGATGCTGTCCCTATTACTGCGGTATCCGCTGTTGTAATCGTCACTTTGTCGATTTTCCCCTCCAGAGAAACTTGCTGCAACGTAACTTGGTGTATAGTGTCCGTCATTGGTTCATCGTCTCTGATCACTGTTGCGCCTGTCTTTGTCGTCTTCTGGTGAACGTGCTATTTTTTGTGTATTGCATCCTCTCCATCAGCCCATCGATTGGCTATGTCCATCAGTTGCGAAATTGTCTTTGGTTTTATCCGTCCTAGTTCTTCTAGGAACTCCTGCCAATGAAGTCCATCGTGGAAGGCGTCGATTGCTCTTTCATAGGATATGGCTTCAGCCGAATTTTTTATGATGTTCCACCATTGGACGAAGGCCCGTTTTGATTCTCCCGGTTTTTGTTTGCACGCTTGATGGCCCAAGATATCTCAAGCTCGTTGGGGAACCCCAAGAGGAAGGTATGATGAGCACAGCAGCAAGTTTCCCTCAGTTATGAAACCAAGGTTATCGAACCAGTAGGAGCAAGGAAACACCTCCAAGGTGTTGTTGCCAACTTGGAACCTTACACAACACAATCACAGAACTTTGCCCCCAACTTACAGTGAGGTTGTCAATCTCACCGGTTTTTCTGAAAACAAAGGATTAAACGTATCGTGTGGAAGAAAGTAAAAGCTTGAAGAAAGTAAATAGAAAACAGTAAACGGTTGTAGATTGATGATAAAAGAAAGGACCGTGGTCCATAGTTCACTAGTGGTGGTTCTCCTTAAGATAGATAACATGTCGGGTGAACAAATTACAGCAAGGCAATTGACAAACATCGAGAAAGCATACATGCATATACTAATCATCTTGACTCCTTTGATACTTGATTAGGCATTACAACATTATACATAGACCGTAATCCAACTGCATCTATGACTAATAATCCACCTTAAGGTTATCATCCGAACCCCCTCCAGTATTAAGTTGCAAGAAACAGATAATTGCATTACGCATTGCGTGTAAAGTAAACAATACGATTGTTCTATGAACAAATGATTGTTGTTTTCTCCCTAGTAGCAACAACACATCTAGTACCTTAGAGATTTCTGTCACTTCCCCAGATTACTAGAGGCATGAACCCACTATCGAGCCTAAATACTAACTCTTGGAGTTGCTAGCATCTACTTGGCCAAGATAGCTACTAACAACGGAAAGCATGCAAGATCACAAATAACAAAGACATGATAGAATCAATAATCAATCTGAAATAGCATCTCAATATCCATCGGATCCCCGCAAACACAACATGTAGGATTACAAATAAATTATCTTGATCATGAACAGAGCTCACAAGATCTAAACATGATAGCACAAAGGAGAAGAACCAACCATCTAGCTACAACATGGACCCGTAGTCCAAGGATGAACTACTCACGCATCACACCGGAGGCTTGCATGGTGATGAAGAAGGCCTCTAGGGTGAATTCTCCCCTCCAACTGGGTTCCTGGAAGAGCTTTAGATCCCTCCCGATCTAGGGATGGAGATGATGGCGGCTACAGGCTCTTTCGTGGAATTTTGATCGGGTACTTAGGGTTTCTATATCAGAGGCATCTTATTGTCGGAAGGGGAGGCCGAGGGGGTGCCCTAGACGGCCACACCACCCCCTGGCACGGCCAAGCTTGGCCCGCGTGGCTAGGTAGTGTGGCGGCCCTCTGGCCCCTCTCCGTCTCGTATTCTGGCTCCGTGTCCCCCTCGGTGAAAAACTTACTTTGGCTTTTGTCCTGTCCAATTCTGAGAATATTCATTTTCTGACTTTCCTAGAACCAAAAACAGCAGAAAACAGGCAGCTGGCACTGTGGCATCTTATTAATAGGTTAGTGCAGAAAGTGTATAAAAAGTACTCCAAAGTTGGAACAAAACATAAGAAAGTAGATAAAAACCAAGCATGGAACATCAAAAATTATAGATACGTTAGCAACGTATCAAGGCCCGTAATTGCTCTAAAGACGCGGGTCGCTTAAACGTGGAATGGAAATTCTGATGAACTTGTCCTCAAGATCGTTCTAGCTGCTGATAGACTTTTCAGGTAATTGTTTCAGCCAAGAGCGTGTTGCACTAGTTAGGTGCAGCTGCAAGCTTTGCATTGCTATTGCTTTGGATCCGCCTTGTAGTCTGACAGTTGCTAGGTAATCTGCCAGCCAAGCTTTGGGTTCTTGAAGACCGTCGTACTTTTGGCGATCTTGGGGTAACTTAAAATCTTTTGGCACCGGAGTTTTGTGAACCCGTCGGGTAAAGCAACTGGCTCCGCATAATTCTTTCTCTGCTTTGCTTTCACCATCATGGTACCTTCGGGTGTTGCGTTCTTCTCTAGATCTGATGTCGTTTCTTGCATTGTTTCGCGGTTTTGATTCTGAAAAGTGGACCCGATGTTGTCGTGGTGGTGTCATGGCAGATGCCATGGATAGGCTAAAGGTGGGGACTAATACACGCTAGGGGAATCCAAGGAGGGATAGTGGAGTGATTCTCCACACAGAAGTTTGTATTGATTTCCTTCCAAGATTACAAGTGCTCCTTGAGCTGTATTGGCGAGAGGAGGAAGAAGGAGCTCTCTTACTCTCACCCACAGATCACACCTGAAACCTAGCCAAAACAGAATAGTAGAAAGACCAACCCCTTCTACAGAAGCCCCAACCCCCTTTTATAGGGGAGGCTCGGTTTCTGCCTAGGGCATACGTGGAGGCATATTCCTAAGAATATGCCTCCTCCCAAAGTGGTAAGCCGACCGGGGTGCTTTTTCCCCCGTGTCACACTTGCTTTAGCTACGTGAGCCTCTGCGGCGCTCGCGTCAGCCGACATGGGCGTCGTCACCCTTGTCGGCCACGCCCCGATGGTCCTGTCCTTGCTTGCATCGCTCAGGTAGTGCGTACCGGGGCTTCTTTTGACCAGCGAGATTCCTTCCTTCTCCTAGAAGCTAGCTGTGACCCGGATCATGGTTGATCCGGCCACAACTGTCCCTGCATACAAGTAAAACCTGTACTTCCGACTTACTGCTTAAGTCAGATGAGTCCTAGTTAGGCGATTGCCCCTAGATCCGGATTACCCCGTGATTCGGCCTGCCTTGAGGTGACCCGGCCAGCATTCGCTTTGGCCTTGCCGAACCTCGGCTAACTTGCCTTTTATACCCCGGTGTGACCCTACCCAGGGGTATCCCCCAACATTAGTCCCCGAAGCTGGTGCGGTCTTAGCTGCCTTGGCCGCTAAGGCCACATCAGGTTCAATTCAAGCTCCAGTCGTTATTTCCGAGTTACCTCTTTACTTCGGATTTTATGGATTTACGTTCCCTTCGCACAATCCAAGTTTTCACTTGTCGGCCGGGTTACCATTTTAACTCGGACCTCATGGTTTTACTTTCCCTTCGCACATGCCAAGTTTTTACTTGCTGGCCGGGTTACCATAGTTTCATCCGGGTGTTGTTTCCTTCTCTCGTACGCCAACCCATGTGAAGGGTAATCATTTTGTCTTCTTATTTTAAGGGCCTGCACAGTAACCGCCGTAGTAATTGTCAGTTATCACTATGCGCGGGTCACGCCATGCCTGCCTCCTCGTTTTTCGCATCACAGTGTCACGTCATAGGATCGTTTCTGCTCTGTGGCCCTCTGTGTGGCTCCCCGCTGATTGGTCCGAACGGGTGATACACGGCCACTGTGTGTGGCCGGTCCACAGGACGCGATCCCACTCACCCCTGGTGGGGGTGGTTAAATAGCGGAGGGGCGCGTCCCTTAGGATTTTTCCCCCTCCGCACCCCTCTGCCCGTCGCTATTCTTCTTCGTCTTCCTCGTGACCGCGCCGCTGCCAGCACTGCCAAATAGCAGTGTCGCCGCCGCGCTTCTCCGTCGCACCTCCGCGTCACCGCCACCACGACGCAAATCTCTCGCCATGGGTCCTCGTCAATCCCGGCCACTGTCCCCCGCTGCCTCTAGCGCCAGCGAGGGCCTCGAGGACCAGATGACGGAAGAAGAACTCATTGTTGCTAAGCAGGAGATAGAGGAGGACGCCGCGGCGGCGGACTGCGGCGCATGGGCCGGGTCATGGGTCTGTCAAGATGATCTTGACTGGCTTTACCGAACCAGGCGCATCCCCGCCGGCGTCGCTGCTCGTCTTCCTTCTAACGAACTGGCCCCCTCACCCAATCCGGGTGAGTTCGTTGTCTTTTTGTCCCACTTCCAACGGGGCTTCGGGTTGCCGGTGGGCGATTTTTTCCGGGACTGGCTCAGTACATACCAGCTCCAGCCGCACCATCTTCCAGCCAACGCCATCACTTCTCTTTCTGCCTTTGCTTCTAGATCTAAGGCTACGCCGGACTGTGGCCCACGAAGGAGCTATGGATCCGGTTCTTTGGCCTTCGTCACAATGTCATCCCCAACATCCACGCTGATCTGGAGGACAAACAGCTCACTCAATTCGGAGCGGCTTCCATTTCACCCCGGAGGTTTTCTTCTTTCCCCCGGGTCACCGGGTTAGAGTCCTGCAAAGGATGGGCCCGGACCTTCTTCTATGTCCGGAATACGGGCACTGAAGACTTGATCCGGTTGCTCCCCTACACTCCGGGTCCACCTAACCCGGATTTGTGGGATGAGATCCCCAAGAAGCCCATTGCCCTGGCCAATCAAGTCAACAAGATGTTCGCGGAGCTGAAGAAGCTTGGGCTGCCCAATGAGGATGCCATGATCACTTTCGTGCGCAACCGGATTTCCCCCCTCTGGAAGCGCACCCACAAGGTGTGCCACATGAGCTTCGGCCGCGACCCCAACCGGACTTCCTCCTTCGAGCTGAGCAACATGGAGATCTATCGCCGGGTTAAGGCTCTTTTCACCACCCACAAGGACTTCTCCTCCGACTGGACTTGGGGGATTGAGCATTTCTGCCGTGACCAGCTTCCTCCCATGGTAAGTTTCATGTTGCAAACTTACCCCGGACTAATTACATGTCAGTTATTGTTGCATTTTTGACTCTTTTGTTCGTTCTTTTCCTCAGCAATTCCTTTAGCAGACCCTCGAGGACGGCACCGATCCGACCCTTAAGTGGGCGCCAGACCGGGAGACTCCGGTTGAGGAAGAGCCGGAGCAGGAGATGTTCCTCCCCATGACCGACGCCACGAAACGACCCACGGGTAAATCCTCTTCTATTAGAGATTGGCCCGATGATGAAGATGACTCGGATATCAAGGTGATTGAACCTGTTGAGGTTGTTTCCCTTTCTTTTGCTTTTCCGCCATCAGCTCACCCCGGTGGTCATATCCACGAGGATCCCCCTCGCTACGGGCGAACCTGTTCCGGTGGCGTCGAAGAAGAAGTGCGGGGCTTCCTCAAGTTCCTCCTCCGGGCCCTCCCAACCCACTAAAAGGCGAAAGAAGTCCGGGGACAAGACTGCTTCCAAGCCAGCAGGCAAGGCCCCAGCACGAAGGGCTCGGAAACCCAAGGAGGCCGAAACCTCGGATGCGTAAGTCTTTCTTCCTTTTGCAACTTGCTCTTCCTTACTTCGTTGTAATTTTTCTTCTGACATTGTTTGATTTTGCAGGGCTCCGGTGGAGGTCCCTCAAAGTGGATCCAGCATCTCTTCACCTCTCCGGCCTAGCCCTTCTCCCCGTCGCGACGACGAGTCACGTCCGCTGAGCCCTATTCCAAAGGGCTCTGCGGCCGCTCCGGGTTCAGCTCCACCTCGGCAAGAGGAGGGTCACCTTGGAGTGGGGGAGACCGGCCCAGCCGGAGCAACGACATCCACCACCTTGGCAATGCCGCAACCAGCAGCCACTGAGGCTACCTCGGCTCCAGCACCAGTTCCACTACCAGCAATCAGACTAGCACCAACTCCAACTCCGGCATCAGCACCAACTCCGGCTGCGAAAACATCAGTGCCGGCACCAAGTCCAGCAACGAGAGTACCAGCGCCTAGTTCCTCTGCATCTTCCGAGTCTTCTCAACCTCGGCAAGGAACTACCCTGGCAATTTCTAAGGGGAAAACCGCTGCTATGGCTTCCTCTTCCCAGCAAGCCAAGGGCAAGAAGGCTCCAGACGCTGCCAAGCCCACTGCCGTCGAGTCTGGGCAGCGTACCCTCGTATCGATGCTTCCTAAAAAAACACCAGCGGCGAAGGACGCCCCTGCCGAGCCAACCGATGCCCAGCAGTTGGTTCTGCACACCAGCCCCGCCCTTGCCTTGGTGGAGAGGAAAGAAGCGCATGCAAAGGGCTTGGTGACGCCCCATATGCCCACCGGTGAACGGTACCCTCCGAGCCTGATGGAATTTGTTATGAATTGGAACAAGGCAGAGATAGTTCAGGATTCTGATCTCCCAGAAAAGTTCGGCCCTGCCGAGTTTTCCGCTCAGATGAACACAGCCGCAAAGGCAATTAACCTCGCTGGACGAATGATGGAGGTACGTCGCTTCTCCTTTACAAGTTGTAGATAATAACCATTAGTCCCCGAGCCTCCGGGGGAGTAACTTGTTATTCGGCCGGATGCTCTTTTAGAAAACTAATGTAGCTCCATGAGAACTTCGAATATGCACACACCTAGAGCCGGGTTAAGTTCCACTTGCCCGGATTTTAGTACACTTCGAATATGCATACACCTAGAGCCGGGTTCAGTTCCGCTTGGCCCGGATCTTAGTATACTTCGAATATGCACACACCTAGAGCCGGGTTAAGTTCCACTTGGCCCGGATTTTAGTACACTTCGAATATGCACACACCTAGAGCTGGGTTAAGTTCCACTTCGCCTGGAACTTAGTACACTTCGAATATGCACACACCTAGAGCCGGGTTAAGTTCCACTTGGCCTGGATTTTAGTACACTTCGAATATGCACACACCTAGAGCAGGGTTAAGTTCCACTTGGCCCGGATCTTAGTACACTTCGAATATGCACACACCTAGAGCCGGGTTAAGTTCCACTTGGCCCAGATTTTAGTACACTTCGAATATGCACACACCTAGAGCTGGGTTAAGTTCCACTTGGCCCGGATCTTAGTACACTTCGAATATGCACACACCTAGAGCCGGGTTAAGTTCTACTTGGCCCGGATTTTAGTACACTTCGAATATGCACACACCTAGAGCCGGGTTAAGTTCCACATGGCCCGGATCTTAGTACACTTCGAATATGCACACACCTAGAGCCGGGTTAAGTTCCACTTGGCCCGTATTTTAGTACACTTCGAATATGCATCAAGCTAACTTAAGTTTCTGTATCTCTTTTAGGTGACCACCAACCGCCGGAGTGCTGAATTCCAACGCTTGCTGGATACCCACAAGAATCTACACACAAAACAGGCTGCACTCATCGCGGAATACGAGAAAAGGGGTAAATTTCTTCCTTATCCCTTCCTCATTTTTCTTCAACTTCCTTTGCCGAACTAATCTGATTGCTCGGTTTCCGCAGCTGGGGTGGAGGCTGAGAAAAAGATAATGCGGAAGAACTTGGAGCAGATCAAGGGTACATCGTTTTTGTCTGTCTTCACTGTGCTTTCTATCTCCTTTCCTCCTTGGCTCGGCAAACATTCATACCTCGGCTCTACCGGGCCAACACACTATTTCAGCATTGCTTGAAGATAGTGTGCCCGTGCCTGATATGATGTTGCATTTTCTTGAACAAGCAGGGCAGCACCAAGCCGAGATGAAGAAGAAAGATTACGAGCTCGCCCTTCTCCGGACCAAGGATGATGAGATTGCCAGGCTCAAGGCTGAGATGGAAAAGATGAAGGCGCAGCACCAAACCAAGCTAAAAAAGGCTGGCTAGGACTACACCGAAGAGCGTGAGCGCCTCAACCTCCAAATTGCTAAGGACCGGGATCTTCTTCAGGAGGCCGACGTCAAACTTCAGTCCGCTAACGTTGAGCTTGAGCAGCTTCGGAAGAGGCGTGATGATTGTACCAAGGAATTGACCCGGATTCACAGCCACATCTCACGTAATTTCTTTTCCCTTATCCGCCTTATTTCTCTGGGTTACTTCATACGTCTTGTTTCTTAGCTTCGTCCTTTGCCTTGTTTCTCAGGCCACTTTCCAGAGGGTACTGCTATTGTGAGTGCTGCTGTTGCCAATTTCCGCTGAGAGAGGGGTACTCCCGTCGCTCCTGACGGTGAGAGCATTCCCTTAGACACGGAGGACCTATTGGTCAGCCTGTCCTCTCGCGTGGAAATGATTAAGAACTACGGCAAAGATCTCCTTGACGTTTCAGTCCGAGTCTTCAACACGTTCTGGCCCGCTGATGACGCTCCGGAGAGAGTTACACATCTCGCTGAAAAGCTTTCGGAAATCGAGACCCAGCTCGACCTCTAGAGAGAGTCCGCTGGACGTGCTGCAGCTGATACTATCCTTCACCACATTCTTACGTGGTACGAGAAGATTGATCTCAGCCTCCTTACACGCATGTGCACAGGATCCAGATGGACCAATGACCCAGAGTGGGTGGCTCGGCGCTAGGCTTGCGCCCACAGTTCATCGAATATGCTCTGATTCACGACTGGACTGAGGGTTCGAGCTTCCTGGAAGTCGCTGGCGATGAAGAAGTCGAGAACGTTGAAGATGATTCGGGTAAGGACGAAGAGGACGCTGCCTCGGATATCGAAGAGGGCGAAGATGATGCCGAACTTCCTCCCGTTGCTCCTTAAGTAAAAACACTTGAAAACTTATGAGATCCCCGGTATGCTGGGTGGAATTGTATTCCAAACACATGTGATATTTTGCTACTAAGTGCTTATGCCGAATTAACTTGGGCGTAGTCCCCGAGTTTCTTTTCTTGTTCGTTCAATCTCTTGGCTCGGTTCGTGTCTACCTTGATTCAGTTTTATGACTTACGAATCCGAGGTTCAAAAATTGTCTTAACAATACTAGGAAACTTTTAGACTTAGCACTAAAATAAAACTGCATAATAATTTGAAAATAAATGCAGGGTTAGTTCGAAAACAAACATCGGGTCGAATAAATTCTTCTCCTTAGTCATTTTTCATGTGCTACGCATTTCCAAACTTGTTCTCTTGCTTGCCATGAAGCCAATTCTTGTTGGACAGCAGCAAGTCAAAGAGTTGGGTTTTTGGTGCTCGCACACTACTAATCTGAGTTAAGTAGAACAACTTATTCCAGCTGACGCGCAAAAAACAACAAGCATTATTAAGGCAGTCCCCGAGTTACTGCTCGAGGTGCCAACATTTCATTGATAAGTTCATTGCCGACATACATACCGACATATGAGATAACTCGGATACATACACTTCTTTAGCTAAGTGTAGAACGGACGAAGTAGAGCTATATTCCATGGTCGTTTAGATTCCTCTCCGGACATGTCCGCCTTGTTCTTTTCCTGTGGCTTTGTATCTATAAGATAGTAAGAATCATTGTGCAATGCTTTGCTCACAATGAACGGCCCTTCCCATGGGGGGGATAACTTATGCATGCCTGTAGTACGTTGTACCAACCGGAGCACCAGATCGCCTTCCCGAAAGACCCGGGGGCACACTTTCCGGCTATGATAGCATCGGAGATTTTGCTGATATATGGCGGATCTGGACAGTGCCAGTTCTCTCGCTTCTTCCAGCAGATCAACATCATTTTGCCGGGCTTCTTGCACTTCGACTTCTGTGTATTGGGTGACCCTAGGCGAATCATGCTCTATGTCGGCTGGTAATACAGCTTCTGCCCCATATACCAGAAAGAACGGCGTATAGCCTGTTGATCGATTCGGAGTTGTTCTTAAACTCCACAGTACCGCTGGTAGTTCTTCTATCCAGCACCCCGCTGATCTTTGCAGCGGCTCAATGAGCCGGGGTTTTATCCCGGATAATACTAATCCGTTGGATCTTTCCACTTGCCCGTTCGATGCGGGGTGGGCTACCGAGGCTACGTCTAGCCGGATCCTCTTATCCCGGCAGAAACGAGCAAATGCTCCTTCCGCAAAATTTGTGCCATTGTCAGTTATGATACTGTGAGGATAACAGTACCTCAAGATTATATCTTTGAGAAACGTTACGGTCGTAGCTCCATCACATTTTCTTATAGGCTTTACCTCAATCCATTTCGTAAACTTGTCCACCATTACCAGAATGTGAGTCATATTTCCCCTTGCTGGTTTGAACGGGCCAACCATATCCAAGCACCATACGGCAAATGGCCAAGTGATTGGTATGGTCTTGAGTTCCGACATTGGCATATGTGTCTTGGTAGCGTACCTCTGACAACCATTACATTTTCTCACCAGATCTTCTGCTTGCTCTAAGGCGTTTGGCCAGTAGAATCCGTGCCGGAAAGCTTTTGCTACCAAGGCTCAGGATGAGGCATGATGCCCGCATTCCCCCTGATGTATATCTCAAATGATTTCAAGCCCTTCTTCTGGGTCAACACACCGCCGGAGGACATTGGTCACACTTCTTTTGTATAGTTCGGAATTGATGATCGTGTAGGCCTTTGCCCTCCTCTGTGTTTGCCTGGACAACACTTCCTCCGTGGGTAACGCTCCATCTTTCAGGAATTGAAATATAGGTAGTGCCCAAGCTGGTATGGTTCGCACAAGGAATACATCCTCGTCTATCTCCATCTGATCCACTGGCATAACTTCAACCGGATCACGCTGAGCAGTCCCTGGGTCTTGCGAAGCAGTCCCCGGGTTTACCGAAGTAGTCCCCGGGTTTGCCGAGGCAGTCCTCGGGTTTGCCGAGGCAGTCCCCGGGTTCAGCGCACCACTTCATGCGTCAATGTCCATGGGCACAACTCCGGATTCTGTGTCCTCCGAGACATAGATTGACTCGGATTCTGGGGATGGCCTGATAGATGGTTTCCTGAGGTGCTCTAATGCTACACCTGGTGGAATTTCTTGTCGGGTTGAACCGAGCTTCGACAGCATGTCGGCAGCCTCATTTTCCACCCGGGGTACATGGTGAAATTCGCATCCCTCAAAGTAACCAGATATCTTCTGCACATGAAATCTGTACAGTGCCATGTTTGGATCAAGGGCGTCCCACACTCCCGACACTTGCTGCACCACCAAATCTGAGTCGCCAAAGCATATGATCCGACGTATCCCAATTTCCTTTGCTACCTTAAGCCCATGCACAAGTGCTTCATACTCAGCGACATTGTTTGATGCGGTGAAATCGATCTGCAGCACATATTTCAACTGGTCCTTCTTTGGCGATGTGAGTACAATTCCGGCACCTAGCCCGGTTTTGGTTTTTGATCCGTCAAAGTGCATTCGCCAATAGTTCGGATCTGGAAGTGGCGGTTCGTATTGTACCTCGGCCCAAGCCACGAAAAAGTCCGCCACAACTTGAGATTTGATGGCCTCTCTTCTGTCATATTGTGGCGCATAAGGAGCTAGCTCAATTGCCCATTTTGCAATTTTGCCACTCGCATCCTTGTTACTCATTATCTCGGATATGGGGGCCTCACATATGACTCGGATAGGATGCTCCTCAAAGTAATGCTTCAGTTTCTTGGCGGCCATGTACACGCCATATGCCACCTTTTGGTAATGTGGATAGTTCTGCTTTGAGGCAGACAACACCTCGCTCAAGTAATATACTGACCTTTGCACCAACTTTCCTTCCTCATCGCGCTCCACCACTATCACTACACTTACAACTCGGTTGGTTGCGGCTATATAGAGCAACATTGGCTCCTTCGATAGTGGTGAGGCTAGCACTGGTGCCGTGGCTAACATTTTCTTCAGGTGGGTAAAGGCTTCATTGGCCTGAGGCGTCCAAACGAACTTATCCAACTTTTTCATGAGTTGGTAAAGAGGCAACGCCTTTTCTCCCAACCGACATACAAACCGACTTAACGAGGCCAGGCAACCTGTGAACTTCTGGACATCATTAAGACACTTCGGCAGTTCCATTCGTTCGATGGCCCGGATTTTGGTTGGGTTAACCTCGATACCTTGGCTGGAAACAAGAAAACTGAGCAATTTCCTAGCCAGGACACCGAAGGCATCAAATCCCTGCTTCCCAATCTTGACCCTATCACATGATAGTCTTGCCTCGGGTATCCCATGTTTGCCATTTCCGAGTCTCCATCATTATACCTGTCTTGCTCTCGTGGAGCACCTTTCTGTTGCATATCTCGGCCGGCACTTTGCTCTTGCCTTGGTATATTCCGCTGCTGCGGTTGTCCTGCTCCTGCCGAGTTTCGCTGTCCGGCATTGCCGTTGACAATGTTCCCTTGACCGGCATTGCCTTGGTCACGGTTACCTCGGCCAGCTTCACCTCGGCTCACACTCCGTCGATCATCATTTTTCTACGCTTCTTTTCCTTTCCCTTCCCGCGTTGGGTCATATGGGACGATCTGTTTGTTCCGTCGGGCCGAGGTTACCACTTCTTCTCTCCTCGGACCACCATGAGGAGACGATGCGGCTCCAGCGGATTTCTCCGGGTTACCCTCCGCCGAATGGACGATCTTGGAGGCTCTAGCTCTCTCCGGGTTAGCCCTGAGCAGTTCCTCGTTTTGCCTATTCACAATCCGAACCAGCTTGTTAACCCTATCTTGTTGTCTTTGCCGGGCTTCACCCGTGAGACCCTCCAACTCGGATGCTGCTGCATCCGCTACTCTGAGATTCTTTGCTGGGGTACTATACCTCGGCAGCCCCACGGACAAACAGTTTTCTAATACCTCAATTCTAGTATCACCCTCTCTATTCATCTCGCTCATGAGATTTCTCCCCTTCACCTTTACAGCGTCAACCTTGTTCGCCTTTGCGTACTCACGCAGCGTCATATTCAACGACTGCTGTGCCGCAGCTATCTTTTTTGCGCCCTCTAGGATTTTCTTCCTAGTTTCTTCCAGCTCGGTCTGCGCTCGAGCCGGATCTACCGCCGCTACTACAGGGTTTGCCAAGATATCCATTGCTTCCCTCAACACGTTCTCTGGCCTCTCTAGTGGAGGACCTCTACCTTTCCTCGGTGCCTTAGGCGTTACCTCCGGATCTGGCGCCGGATCCTTGCTCGCGCCCGCACCTGGCGCAGTCATCATCACCTCTGCATGGTCCGTGGAGCGAGCGATACGCGTCCCGGGGACCACGGTGAGGGGAGGCTCCCCCGCATCGACGACGTGACGCGGATGAACACCTGACACGTCCACAGCAAAAGTAGACCTTGTGCGTGCCAAGCCTGACGAAGAGGCCATTGCGCGGAAGAGGGCGTGTGCCGAAGCAGCCAGCGTTGTCGCTGACGAAGTCCCACGCTCCAAAGCACTGAACGAGCCAAGAGACGATGCGTTCTCCAGTGCCGATGATGTTTCCCGTCCGGATCTTGACCCCTGCTAGCGCCGCTAGCTCCACGGTGGGCTCCAACTGTGGTGGTGGTGTCACGGCAGATGCCATGGATAGGCTAAAGGTGGGGACTAATACACGCTAGGGGAATCCAGGGAGGGATAGTGGAGTGATTCTCCACACAGAAGTTTGTATTGATTTCCTTCCAAGATTACAAGTGCTCATTGAGATGTATTGGCGAGAGGAGGAAGAAGGAGCTCACTTACTCTCACCCACAGATCACACCTGAAACCCTAGCCAAAACAGAATAGTAGAAAGACCAACCCCTTCTACAGAAGCCCCAGCCCCCTTTTATAGGGGAGGCTCGGTTTCTGCCTAGGGCATAGGAATATGCCTCCTCCCAAAGTGGTAAGCCGACCGGGGTGCTTTTTCCCCCGCGTCACACTTGCTTTAGCTACGTGAGCCTCTGCGGCGCTCGCGTCAGCCGACATGGGCGTCGTCACCCTTGTCGGCCACGCCCCCGGTGGTCCTGTCCTTGCTTGCTTCGCTCAGGTAGTGCGTACCGAGGCTTCTTTTGACCAGCGAGATTCCTTCCTTCTCCTAGAAGCTAGCTGTGACCCGGATCATGGTTGATCCGGCCACAACTGTCCCTGCATACAAGTAAAACCTGTACTTCCGACTTACTGCTTAAGTCGGATGAGTCCTAGTTAGGCGAACACCCCCAGATC
Organism: Avena eriantha; assembly: GCA_910589775.1. Lineage (NCBI taxonomy): Eukaryota > Viridiplantae > Streptophyta > Magnoliopsida > Poales > Poaceae > Avena > Avena eriantha. Next base: position 91,610,235 of record OU342745.1, on the reverse strand, counting down.
CGGATTACCCTGTGATTCGGCATGCCTTGAGGTGACCTGGCCAGCATTCGCTTTGGCCTTGCCGAACCTCGGCTAACTTGGCTTTTATACCCTAGCGTGACCCTATCCGGGGGTATCCCCCCAACAGATGTGGCGATCGTAATCATCGGGTATGACCTCCATTCCGAGGGCTGCTGTGACGGCACGGGGATCTATCGGTTTGTCACGTGGTTTCTTTGTCTGCTTGCGCGAGAGATTCTCCTACCATACCGAGGTTCATCAGGGCGGAATGGTGAAGGGACGCGCGAGGATCATCGGGTGCAGGCTGTGTTGTGATTAGATATGTTTGTGCGGCTATGATGGCTGCCTAGGATGTTTTTGCCTTGATATTTCCAGCTTGGTCTATGGACGTGAATGACAAATCAAGGTCTCGGATAATTCCGCTCCTCTCTTCTTCGTGGATATCTCGTAATCTAGACGTTCCTCTCCTTGGCGATGCTCCTCCTATTACTCTCCTTGATCCTCTGGTGGAGCTTAACTGCGCTCGCCGTAGACTAGATTCGACGGCTACCCTCTTCCTTTCGTTGAGTTGCCTTTGCATCCGGAGGAGGTCTCTTTTTTTGCGATGAAGCAGATACTGGTATGCCAATAGATCTTCGTGGGTGGCATCCGTTGTCATTGGGGCTGTACTCGAAATTGATGCTCTTGCCTTTTCTCATGCGCTAGCTGGTAAGCTAAGGGTTTGCCTCTCACCCTCGCGTGGGTGTTCTTCTTCTCGATTTACACGGTTGGTTGTTGGGTCTCCCCTGTTATCTCGACTTCCTTCGTTGTCTTCACTTCCGGCATTATGGCTCGAAAGAATATCATCGGGATTAAAAATTGAGTTACCATTGGAGTCTTGCTGGGTCGTGGCATCTCCGATGATCATGCATACTTGGTGCTGGGTGGCATATGGACTGGTGACGTCGTCGTTTGCACCGATGGAGACACTATCAGATGAGCCAGTGAAGTCCATCAGTTTCTGTTTTGGATAGATTTCTGCCATCTGAATTCCGAAGTCGATGCTTTCACTGCTTTCTTCGGGTTCCGAGTTAACTGGGCTTGCTTCGTGTGGTGGGGTTAGTTGTGGGTCCGATCCGAAGGAGAGATTGTCTTAAAGATCGTCAAGTTCCCCCGGATTCGTCTCGATCTACTCGCTTTTGTTGCCTGCTTCGATCTGTGCTTCGACTTCCATTGAGGATCCAATGGAAAATTCTGGTTCTTCTGTTGGCGTAGCTTTAAGAGTGGGCGGGTGTGGATTGGTTCGAATTTAGCGGGATCGCGTGCCAAGGCGCATCCCTAAATCTAGTATTTACCTATGACACCATATCTACCTATGATACAAACACAATCTCTTTTATCATTAATTGCAGTGACACATAAGCATTTTGCATGCATGTAGTGATACCACCTATAATACCCCACCGGGCTAGTCTATGTAATCTAAGAAGTATGTGTGATTTGAAATTTAATTCTAGCATATAGAAGGATTAGGAAAGTTGCACAAAATTGAAATGTAATTAATGCAAGGGATCCTATTGGAAGGCTATAATTAATGTAATTAATTCGCAATCAATTCAGACTGAAGATGGATATTTATACCTATATTATGATCTCTAGATCAGCGCATGCACTACGCATCTGCATTCCAGGTACTCCCCAGGTCGACCTCTAGTTAATCGATCATGGAGAAGTACACGGGGCGTCTTCATGCGCAGGGGATGCTTGTGTTATTTCTTCTTGCATCCTTCGGCGTCCATGCACGATGTAAGTCTCGAAATTTCGTTGTCCTCACGGAATATTTTTGGCCTAACTATTCATATATTGTTGACACACATCTACACAGGCAGAAGCATGGAAGGCATGTATGGCAAGAAGATCAATCTGCCAGACGGTCTGTGTAGGAAGATTAGAAACTGTGACGATGACTTGTGCAATTGTTGTACGTTGCCGAAGGGGATCGAGGTGAAGTGTTGGCAGACAATGGACGCATGCAAGGCTGCTTGCGGCACATCTCCTCCTTCAGACGTGATGACAGAAGCGACGAAACTCTCCCGGTCCGCCCTCTCGGTGATCTCAAAGTAACTTTGTTGCATAAAGTAATGTTTGGCACATGTTGATGAACTATTAATGAATAAAATAAAATGTGTCCTCTTTTATTTAGATTGATTGGTAGTGCCCGAGTTTTAGATATGGAAAATTCTATTGCACGCCCATTTTAATTCGGTCATCAAATCTTTACAATTCCTCTCATCCATAATAAACATGTATTAAATAAGCGACACATATTATGGATTGAGGTTATACAGCTCAGCGGTCCTTGGTCTGCGGTATCTTGTTTCCTCCTTCCTATTATTACAGTTTTACCCTTGAAGGTGGAGAAGATTACCCACCACTACCATCGGTAAGTGAAAAAAGGTGCGAATTAAAATATGTTCATCATCTCGCGTCGAAATTAAGAGGCTGGCCCCCTTCCCTGATTGCCGCCACCCACCCCTTGAGTGCAGGGCCTGCTTGTCCCTAGACAAGACCCCCACCGGCGTCGGCCCTGGTCTAGGCCCTGAACCACCGGCGCCACCCTTGATCAGGTCCATCATTGTAGCTGCTGCACTGTATCGTCCAGCACCGCTGGAGCAACCCTCTCCTCCTACCGCTGGTATCCTACTCCTCCGGCAAGGCAATCCACAAGAAACATGATGCGCTCCTATCACGGGAGTCTACCTCACATCCCCTGCATCCATCTGGTATGGTCTAACGTTGGTTGGCGATTCCCGAGGCTTTGTTTCTTAGTTCCTAGAGGATGGATGGTCGATGAATCAATTGATTTGGCGAGTTATTCCTCCTCTTACATCATTTATATAAGTTTTGTTGGATTTAGGATGTTTGACACCACCATGTAGATGGTCGATTTCTTGGATTTATATATTCTTATCGATTCGTTTTTGTGTGTCTCCTTTCATCGACTGACCCAACAAAATTTGTTGTTTCTTTCTGAGAAGGTAGAAAAGATTCCTATTTTACCGGAATGGGAACTGTCTTAACGGAAGGCAAATGGTGTTAGCCATGTGTAGCTATACCCCTGGGTAGGAGATCCGAATCCTTATATGTATATTGCTAGTCGGTTCTAAGTAAAAGGTAACATATAATAATAAAGTGATGTTAGCATTACTCCGAGAAAAATACATGTTTAGTATGCATCGCAAACCATATATTAACAATGTTCCAAATAGCATGTTCAGCTCGACACCATTCCTCTTCAGTATCCACATATATCATGATTAAGACATGCCATCAGAAAATAAATATTGTTAGCATAAAATCCCTATACAAATAAAATAGCATCTCTGTGTTATGAATTACACTACATTTCATTCAACTCTAAAACAGACGGATTCACAACGCGATTCGTGAGCCTTGTGAGTTTTAAGTAGGGTTAGAACCGAGATTTTTAGTTACACATAGCGTCGTAGCTGAGATTTTTCAGTTGCAAATGGTATTGCAACCGAGTTTTTTCAGTTGCAAGTGGGGTCGCAATTGATTTTTTCGGTTGAAAGCAACCTGCAACTAAGATTTTTTAGCTTGCAAGTGAGATTGCAACTAGAAAAAAAGGTTAACACACATAAATGTATTCACTCAATAAAATAAATATTCATGTAATACAAAATGGAGGAGACTAGATCACTTGATTGAGAATTAAATTAATTCACAATTAACTAATAATTATCTGCACCCATGAGATTAGTGTTTTCCAAATATGAATTGCACTAAACAAAATGCTAGATCCACCACCATATATGAGGTGCAATTCAAGTATCTTTTATCAATATAATTCTACCATATAGTCTCCAGGGTTAAGTGGCATCAGGAGGATGCGTGGTTCACAATCAATTCCAGAATGAAGAAGGATTAGGAAACTTGTACAAAATTGGAATGTAATTAATGCAAAGCATCCTATTGAAAGGCTGTAATTAGTGCTATAAATTTACAATCAATTCCATGATGAAGATGGATTCGCACCTCTATATATACACGTCGTATGTGGTTTTACTTAGAGATATATCATCTAGACCAATGCACGCACTATTCCCATTTAACCGAATTATCCATACCTATGAAATGTTTTTCAAATATGAACATCACTAAACAAAATTAATGTTTTTTTACCTATACAATGCCCCCACATGGCCTACAAGCAGGGATGAAAGTGGAGCAGAAAGTTTCCAACTTTTTTCGCAGAAAAACGGAAATGGAATAAAAATACGGAAACGAAAACAGAATTTTGCAAAACGGAAACAAAAATGGAACTTTTTTAGCGGAAACAAAAACGGAACAAAGTTTTTCGGCAGAATAGAAGCGGAAACCGAATTTCCGTTTCCGTCTAATATGAAATTTCTATTTTAGGGTTGATGATGTGTATGGCCAAATCCAACTGGCCCATTACTTAACCTTGTCAAGCTAAACTTGCTCATCCCAGAACCGATGACCATGTAATTCCTTTATGCATTCGAGGCTTTCACGATTTTATATTTTCCTTATTCCCTTGTAAACCTAGCACTGTGCTATAATTAGGGCACAATTTTGATTTTTGTTCTTGAATGCTTGATATTTGTTGCATGATACTAGGGTTTTCTTGGTTCTGGATAAAATCTGTATCGTTTCGCGTCTGCACTATATTCGGTCTGTATCTATTTCCGATAATATCTGCTTCTGTTTTTGTTTCCGGGGTTTTTATATTCGTTTTTACTTCTGCAAAAAAAATATGAAAACAAATATGGCATCACTTAATTCGGTTCGTTTCCGCTCCGTTTTCATCCCTACCTACAAGGGGCGGCAGTAGAAGGATGCGTGATTCACAATCAAACATAATAAAGAAGGATTTAGAAACTTGCACAAAATTGGAATGCGTTGCCAATGGGCATCCTGCTCTTAACTGGCATATCACTTTTGGAAGGATGTAACTAATGCAAATCACGCCTATATATACAGATGGATTCACCCCTTTATATATACAGGTACCTCAATGCGGTTTTACTCACACTCAGAGATATTCATCTAGATCAGCACGCGCACTGCTACATTTCAGGTACTCCCCAAGTCGAACTCCAGTTACTCGATCATGGAGAAGTGCGTCTTCGTGCGTTGGGGCTGCTCGTTCTGTTTCTTCTTGTATCCTCCGCCGTCCATGCGCAATGTAAGTCTCGAAATTTCGTCGTCCCCTAGGAAACTTTTTTGTCTAACTATTCATATGTTCTTAACAAAAGTCTACACAGACAGAAGCATGGAAGGTACGTACGGCGAAAAGATCAAACTGCCAAACGGGCTGTGTCGGAAGATTAGAAACTGTCACGACAGCTTGTGCAACTGTTGTTCTTTGCCAAAGGGGATTGAGATGAAGTGCTGGCAAACAATGGACACATGCAAGGCAGAGTGCGGCACATCTCCTCCTTCAGACGTGATGGCCGAAGCGACGACACTCTCCTGATCCATTCTCCCGTAGATCTCAAAGTAATTTTGTTGCAAAAGAAGCAGCGTGTGACACATGTCACACCTATGAATTATATGAATAAAATAAATTGTGTCCTCTTTTATTTATATTGATTGTTATTGCTCGAGTTTTATATATGGGAAATTTCATTACACACCGGTTTACTTCAGCCATCAAATCCTTACTACTCTCTTCGATCCATAATCAGTGTGTACAAAATTCAGATGGAGTGTTAAATTGCAGTTGGTCATTCCGTAATTCATGATAGATGGCCCCAGTCGTCCTATTTTTACCATTTAATCCTTAAAATTGGAGAAGATTATCCACCACTACCACCAGTAAGTGTAAAAACAGTGAGGACTAAAATATGTACTTCGTCTTCCTACGAAGTTAGGAGGCCCGCCCCTTCCTGTCCTGCTCGCTGCCACCAGCGTCCTCGATCTCAAACGTTGCCACCTACCCATCGAATATGGGGCCTGTTGCGCCGCCATGTCCCTAGACCAGACCCCCACCGGCAAGCCTGGTCCAAGCCTAGAACCACTGTCGTCACCCTTGATCAGGCCCAACATTGTCGATGCTACATTGGATCGGTCCTGCACCGCCGGAGCAGGCCTCTCTTCCGCCGGCGAGGCTATCGCCTAGCAACACGAGGCGCTCATGTCATGAGAGTCCACCACCTGTCCCCTGCTTCCATCGGGAATGGTCCAGACGTTGGGCCGGGGATTGCCCAAACTCCGTTTCTGAGTTCCTGGAGGATGGATGGTCGATCAATCGATTGATTTGCCGATTTAATTTTCCTCTTGCGTCGTTTATATAAGTTTTGTTGTTGGATTTAGGACAGTTTGACATCACCATGTAGATGATTGATTGCTTGGATTTCTCTATTCTGATTGGTTCCTTTTTTGTCCATCTCCCTCCGTCGAATGATCCGATGAAATTTGCTTGATGCACGATTTTCAGGTTTGACGATTTCACCTTCAAAATCCCAATTCAAAGAGTCATTGTTTCCTGAAACCTGGGTACACGCTGCCCAAGCTGTGGTTTCCTTCCCTGCGTGCAGCCAACATGTCATGCATTTTGATGGACTTATTCTTGCTTAAATCTTTGTTTTAGCCAGAATCAGTAGTTCTAAAATTGTGGAATGGAGGTACTTTGCATATTATGTACTACTACATAGATGCAAATTCTACACCGACCGCAAAGCTGAATGTCAATTTTGGAGCAAATCAAGCGGTACTGCAGCTGTATAGCAGGATATTTTCAGCTTACACGAATGGTCTTGTTTTTTCGGGGAATTAGCACACACAAACGTGAAGTGAAAATACGTAGCGGAATAAGATGTAAACTTTAGATCCACTTGTATGCTAACTCCACGGATCGTTGCTCAGTCACGGAAGAAAACATACGCATCAAACACATATGGAGGAAACAAATTTTGTCCCAATCGAGGACAAGTCCTGTGTGCTCTCACACACAGCTACTGAGATCTGCAGGTAGGCAGGACAAGTCATATATGCTCTCAGGACATAGGTGCCGCAACAAGCAAATCAACACACAGGGACACCAATCCTTTTACGTGAAAAACCTCTCAACTTGAGAGGAAAAACCACGGGTCGAAGCCACCCAAATCTTCTTCAACTATTATCAAATGAGGATACAACTTGTTCTTCTCTAGAGAATATTAGAGGATCTCATACATCAAGATACACACGGATCTTGGATGCCAATAACAAGATTTGGGACACAAGAGCTACGGATCGGAGCAATCTGACCAAAGTTGGTGGAATCACAGCTTGAAGGAGACAAGATAATGGATCTGGACGTCACGACCTTGTGGGCAAAGCCCGGTGCTTGATTTAGCTTCTTCCTTCAACTTCTCCTCTTTCCCTTCTCTCTTGGTTTTTTCTCCAATGGAGGCTAACCTGGATTTTCGTCACCCATCCTATGGTGGCTGGATGGGAGGCTTATCATCCTCCTTCCCTCACGTACAATGTCCAAAATAACCCTTGGTTATAACCCTAAAGGTTGGTGGGCCCTTGCACCTATTTGGGCCGCCTGAAAGGCTTCATAAGGCCATCTCCTCATAGCCCACATGAAGAGGATATCCAACATTCTCCCCCATCTGACTCATGTGGGAGGAACCGCCATGCCCGCTGCCTTGCAACATACAAGCAGCTTCTCACTTGGCAATATTGTCGTCGGATTGATGACAAGTACGCCATGAGGGAGTCCTCAAGGCGTGCAGAAGAGAGGGGTGTGAGATGTACGGTGTTCCGGGACGGTGAGCACACAAGTTTACCCGGTTTCGAATCCGCCGGCTTTGGATGGATCCTACTCCTGCTAGCAATCCAGTAGTACGGCAGATCCGGAATATGGGTTACAAGGGTTTCGCCTGTGCGAGTTGAGATTGTAGACTATTGTGAGGTGCCCTAAAGGCTTACCCTATGACGCCTTATATAGATATCCGGCCTAGGGTTTACAGGAGAGACCTAGCTGGCTATGACTAAGAGTCGGTTACAGAGTACATCTTAAACTACAAGTAACATAGCAGGCCTATGTCGGTAAGTCTTCTGGGCCTTTCCGTAGCTGGACTGGACTCCGTCTCTTCTCCCTGACTAGGTTGCCCGTGAAGCAAAGCTCTAACCTGAAGTGGGCCACCCTGGTCAGTGAGGCACGGTGAGGATACCCGGAAAGTATATCCCCAACAGCAGCCCCCGGAAGCCTCCAAGATCCAGAGTCGGATTTCATCATCGTTTAGCTTGATCTTCAGCTTGCAGAATCTTGAAGGGTTCCTGAAACTTAAAAAGAAAGGATAGTATCCGGGTCTCAAAACAAGTTGGACCTATGAATATTCCTGTCAGCACGACCGTTGGTGGGTCCGCCTTTCGCGGAACCGAGGCGTCGTTTTAATGCGTGCGTGGAGATCGAGGCGGCATAATCATCGTGAGGGAGTTACCCAGCTCCTTCCACAACGCGTGGCACGGTTACTATTTGTTTTGCATGAATCTTGGCGCATGTGAGGATATAAGGGGTCGAGATTTCTTCCTTCCTCCTCCCTAGTGTTAGTTCCTCATCCTTCCTCTCAACGTCTCCTGCGAACAGAGCTCCTTTGCCTTCCCCCAAATCCCACAGCGCCGCCCACCCTAGGTCACTAGTACTCAGCAAATGGCTGAGGCCTCATCTTCTGCTGCGGCGGCGATAGTGGCGACAGCACCTGCGGCGGAGAAGGAGAAGTTCTGCGGGGTCTGGATCCCGTGTGTTCTTGATGATGCCAAGCTCCGCGTCATCGAGAACGAAGGTATCCTCCACGCCGGCGATTGGCGGAGCGGCCACGGACAAACCATCCCCACCCCCAACACCGACGAGCGAGTGCACTTCGGCATTCACCTTGACAGAGGATTGAGCTTTCCACCCTCACACTTCTTTTCTGAGGTCATAGATCATTATGGAGTTCAACTCCACCATCTCCCCCCAAACTCTATTTTAGAAATGAGCACTTATGCCTCTTTGTGTGAGGTGTATCTCGGCATTAGGCCAAGTCTCTTTCTCTTCGGTATTACTTCCATACCTGGAGAAACTCTATCACCGTCGGTAATCCTTACATTACCGGGACTCTTAGCTTTTCTGTTAGGAGAGAACGTGTCTATTCTAGGATTAAGGCTAGTGAGTCGGTGAAGCAATGGCCGTCCACATTCTTCTATCACAAGGACAAACCGGCTCCCGGCAAAGTAACTGTTTTGCCAGTTTTCGTTGATGGCGCAGCCATGCCCTAAGAGTCCTGGGACACGGATCCTCTGGCTCTTAGTGACGATCTGCTTCTTGCTAAGAGGCGGATCGAATATTTGATGAAGCACAAGGGTCTAAAAGGATCCGATTTGGTCCACTGCTGGCTGGCACGCCGGATGCAGCCTCTCCAACACCATGGTGACCGGCTCATGCACTCCATCACCAAGAGCAAGTCGGACACTCTCCGGATCTGCTCCCGTCCTTACTCGGAAAAGGACTATGAGTCCCAAATCAGGTGGTTGATAAGGGAGCAGATCGAGAGGGAAATTTTGGAGCTGTCCTTGGACATGCATATGGCTGATGATCCTGTAGTACAGTAAGTTTCCAGCAATAAATCGAATCATGTGTTCATCTATACATTATTATTTCTTTCTGCAATACTGAGATATTTCTTCTTTTCATATTGCTGACCTCCCCGAGATGGAGCTTGCTCCTCTCGAGGGATATCATCCTGAGATCTCTCAGGATGATGGAGAACTGCTTCCATTGCCAGAGACCCTTACCCGAAAGCGTAAGGCTCCGACAGTTTCCATTGGCACAAATGAAGTGCCTGTTGTGAAGAGGTAACTTTCTTCAAACGGTCTCTGTATTTTTATTTCTCATTCTTTCTGAAGTGTAACAATCTTTGTTCTATTACCTTCTCTGATGGGGATATGCCGAATGGGGTATGCCCAACATGACGTTCTGATTGGGCCAAACGGCCTCGCGAGTGGGCGTGCAGGATGGCGACTGGAATGCGACTGAGAAGAAGGCCTGGCGATTGGAGACTGGAGGCTCAGAAGTGTACTCGAAGCCTAATTAGATTAGGTCAAAGCCTCTGAATCCATATCTCGTTCGGTTGTAAACTGTAAACCCTAGTGAGGTGCCTCCTATATAAGCCTCCCTAGGGTACTCTGAGGACTCACGTTCCATCATACACCCCTTCAAGCGACTCGCTTCTTAGACGCCGAGCTCGCCACCCCTGTAACTCGCTCTCCATCAATCTAATCTAGCAAGAGTAGGTCTTTACCCACCGGGGGGCCGAACCTGGGTAAACCATGTGCATCCGCCCCCATCTCGCACAATAGATGGCCACGAGCTCTCGCCCCCGATTCTATCAATCGCTGCCTGTAGCAGCGACTGCCGTGGCCATTTCCACGATAGTGGCACCCACCGTGGGGCCTAGCCGGACTGGCCTGAGTTCTGCGGCGAGACCCTACTCGTCGATCGATCGGCCGATCGCCACCGGCCGCATGATCGCCATTGGTGGGATCTTACATATCCTGCCCAGCAGCTACATCCCGGCGTCACGCCCGGTCACCCACAGCACGATAATGCCGATCGGCTCCATCAACCTATCGTCGGCTTCACCGGCGCAGTCGACCTGGCGGCGACGGTGATTGTCGGCGGATCACCGCCACGTCGCGATCTGCTCTTGGAGGAGCAGGTCCGCTCCATCAGGAGCCTCATCACCGAGTACGACTCGGTCGCCAACAACGCGGTCGAGACCAATGCCACCGTAGACGATGCGACCCTCCATGATGAGGCCGACTCCGCGACCCCTGCCTCGGTCGACGGATCTATCACCACAGCATCACGGGAGGACTCCATCACGCGGGTCTCCAACCCTGAGGACTTCGAGGACTCCTCCATCCTCGGGATCTTTGATTCCGACTCCGGCTCAGAGTCCCATGAGGACTTCCACGTCAGATCCAATCGCTTCAACACGATCTACATGGCGGGCAGCACGGCCGCCCCGCCAGATCCATTCTCCACGCTGATCCCAGCGACTGCCATAGCCACGGAGGTAGAGGAAGCCCGCCTACGACTAGAGAAGGCGCAACGCAGGGAGCTAGCCGAGCGCGAGAAATTCCGCCTCGAGCGGGCAACAGCGCAGGAGCTGTTACTCTACCACCAGCGCCGCATCAGGACCCGCCTGAACTCCAACGTTCAGGGCCGCGTCCTGAACTTCAACGACGAAAGCGACCCCACACGTGCGGTTGAGCACAAGTACTGCGAGAACGCGCCACCAGGTGGCAGCAATCGAACACCACCCGGCGCACCGGCGACTGGGGCCCCACCACCACCCATTGGCCACGCGCCCCAGCCGGACCAGCCGCTGATGGCCCAAATATATCGAGCTCATTGGGGAACACCAAGAGGAAGGTATGATGAGCACAACAGCAAGTTTTCCCTCGGTAAGAAACCAAGGTTATCAATCCAGTAGGAGCAAGGAAACACCCCAAAGGTGTAGCTAGCTGAACTTTGCCAGGGCGCACTACCGGTGTCAGCAGCAACGTGGAGACCTGCACAAACAACCACAGAACTTTGCCCCCAACTTGCGATGAGGTTGTCAATCTCACCGGTTTTTCTAAAAACAAAGGATTAACCATATCGAGTGGAAGGAAGTGATAGTTTGCACAAAAGTAAACACAAAGCAGTAAACGATTTGTAGATTGAATGCAAAAGAAAGGACCGGGGTCCATAGCATACTAGAGGTGGCTCTCCTTAAGATAGATAACATGTTGGGTGAACCAATTATAGCGGGGCAATTGACAAACATCGAGAAAGTAATACATGCATATACTAATCATCTTGACTCCTTTGAGACTTGATTGGGCATTACAACATTATACATAGACCACCATCCAACTGCATCTATGACTAATAATCCACCTTCAGGTTATCATCCGAACCCCCTCCAGTATTAAGTTGCAAGAAACAGATTATTACTTTAATAATTGTGTGTAAAGTAAACAATACGATTGTTCTATGAACAAAGGATTGTTGTTTTCTCCCTAGTAGCAACAACACATCTAGTACCTTAAAGATTTCTGTCACTTCCTCAGATTACCAGAGGCATGAACCCACTATCGAGCATAAATACTAACTCTTGGAGTTGCTAGCATCTACTTGGCCAAGATAGCTACTAACAACAGAAAGCATGCAAGATCAAAAATAACAGAGACATGATAGAATCAATAATCAATCTGAAATAGCATCTCAATATCCATCGGATCCCCGCAAACACAACATGCAGAATTACAAATAGATGATCTTGATCATGAACGGAGCTCACAAGATCTAAACATGAAAGCACAAACGAGGAGAACCAGCCATCTAGCTACTACATGGTCCTGTAGTCTAGAGATGAACTACTCACGCATCACACCAGAGGCTTGAATGATGATGAAGAAGGCCTCCAGGGTGAATTCCCCTCTCCGGTAGGGTGCCAGGAAGAGCCTCAGATCCCTCCCGGTCTAGGGATGGTGATGACGACGGCTGCAGACTCTTTCATGGATTTTTGATCGGGTACTTAGGGTTTTGGTATCGGAGGAAATATATAGGTGGAAGGAGAGGACGAGGGGGTGCCTGGGCTGGCCACACCACCCCCTGGCACGGCCAGGTCTGGCCCGCACGGCCAGGTGGTCTGGTGGCCCACTGGCTCCTCTCCGCCTCGTATTCTGGCTCCAGATGTCTTCCGGTAAAATAGCGACTTTGTCTTTTGTCCCGTCCAATTCCGAGAATATTCATTTTCTGACTTCCTGGAACCAAAAATAGCAGAAAACAGGCAGCTAGCACTGTGGATCTTGTTAATATGTTAGTCCAAGAAATCATATGAAAAGTACTCCAAAGTGCGGACAAAACACAAGAAAGTAGATAAAACCAAGCATGGAACATCAAAAATTATAGATACATTTGCAATGTATCAGCCGCGGATTATAATCTCGCCACAGGCCCAAGATGCCAACGGACTCCCACTGGACTCCACCCCAATGGACAACGTCATTGCGGCCGACGCCGCAGTTGCCAACCTCGACATCCAGGGAGAAGGCGCGCTGCAGATCCAGTACGCCAAGGCCTACTCGCTAGGGCCGTCAAGCAGCAAGCCGCGAGAGTCGACCCGCGAGGGCGGATGTATTCCCGCTTGTCGGCAAGCAGGGCGGCCTCAAGTAGCCACCCAACCGTCGCCAACGTCGTGACCTGCCCACCACCGCAGCCCCTAGTGCACCAGCCACGGGCCGCCAACCCCGCGCTCTCCACCAACGAGCCACGACCGGTGAATAACACGGTCGCTGCTAACGGGCAACCCATTGACGCCCGAATGCACATCGTCAACAACCAGGCTTGGCGGGTGCGCCAGCCCAATGACTTGAGCCACACCCTCACCAACCGCGGCGACCCTGAACCCAGGGGCTCGCTCAGCCGAGTCGGTCCCCAGTGCTTCAGACCTATGATCCGAGGCAAGAAGTACCCCACCAACTTCAAGGCGCCCAAGGAGATCGAAAAGTATGACCCAATGTACGACCCAACAGTGTGGCTGGACACATACCTCATGGCGATGGGAATCGCCGGCCACACCGACCTGCTAGCCGCTCGCTACCTCCCCCTGATGATGGAGGGTGCGACCCGGCAATGGATCAACACCCTCCCCGCCGACAACATCGACTCATGGGAGGAGATGCGGGATGCCTTCGTCAGGCACTTTGAGGGTTCTTACACCCACGCCACCACCATTGAGGACTTGGAGCGATGCATCCAGGTACAACGCGAGTCGACCCGCCATTGGATCCAAAGGTGGCAGGAACTATGGATCAACGCATCCAGCATCCACCTAGACACGACGATACACTACTTAAAAGACGCGTGCCGGTACGAGCCCCTGGTCGCTAAGATCAAGAGGGTCTACCGGACGCTCGACAACATCCCCGACCTCCTCGAGATCGCCACATGCTACGCGCAAGAGGACCCCAACCAGGACTCCGACCATGAGTCGGGAGGGAGACGCCGCACCAGCGGCCACGACAGCGGGCGACAACGCGACATGCGCTACAGCAACACTCTCATCACCGGCAAGCGCCGTAGTGATGGGCGAGTCCACTTCGTCGCCAACGCCAGCTACGGCCAACGCGACCCGAAGAACTTTCGTCGCGATGGAGGAAACTAGCACGACAACAGAAATTACCGCGCCAACAATGCAGCGAGGCCGAAATTCGACCCCGCCACCCTGCTCAACCAGCCCTGCGTCTACCATAGCAGGGAGGGAAAACCCGCCGCCCACACCACCGCGCATTTCCATTCTCTTAAAGAGATCGAAAAGGCAAGGCAAGCAAGGGAGGACCCCAACAACAACCCACCAAGGGACAACGGCAATGTCGGACACGCCGCCGGCTCGCTACACACCTTCACCGGGCTCGACACCAAACGCGAGAAGAAGGTGCTCGCCCGCACGGTCACCGTCAATGCGGTGACCCAAGTTGACATCCCTCGCTTCCTCAACTGGTCCGAGCAAAGCATCACCTGGAGTCGCCAGGATCACGCACCCAGGATCGAATATCCAGGGCGAGTTGCCCTGGTGGTCAGGCCCAAAGTAGCCGACTACTGGCTGCCCAAGACACTGATGGACGACAGGAGCTCCATCAACATCATGTATCTGGACACGTTCAAGAGGCTCTAGCTCCCAGAATCAACAATCATGCTGACCCTGACAACCTTCCACGGCATCGTCCCCGATCGGAAGGTGTACCCAATAGGAAAAGTGACGATGCCAGTCGCCTTCGGCACACTAGCAAACTACCGCACTAAGCGGATCGTGTTTGAGTTGGTGAACTTCTGCAGCCCCTACCACTGCGTCCTGGGACACCAAACGTTCGCCAAGTTCATGGCGACCCCCCACTACGCCTACAACATGATGAAGCTTCCAGGGCCAAGCGGCATCATCACCGTCCATGGTGACCCCGATATGGCCATGGAATGCGAAGATAGAGGCACTGAGCATGCTGACGCCATCATCGCCGCGGAGACTGACCACGTGGAGGAGCTCGCGAAATACACAGGCAACATCAACAAGGATGACCCCACCATCCTGAAGAATCCAAGTGCCGTGAGTTCCACGTTCGAAGCGACCACGCACACCCGCACCGTCGAGCTCGTCCCGGGCGACTCCAGCCAGACGGTCACCATTGGGGCGCACATGAGCCCCGCATAGGAAAGCACGCTCATCGGGTTCCTCCGTGAGAATCGTGACATCTTCGCATGGAAACCATCTGACATGCCAGGTGTCCCGAGGGAACTCGCTGAGCACAAAGTCAACGCTGACCCCAAAGTGCGACCAGTAAAGCAGTCGTTGCGGCCCTTCAATGAAGAGCATCGTCGAGCAATCGTCAAAGAAGTATAGCGCCTTCTAGCTGCAGGCTTCATTTGGCCAATAAAATACTCCAAGTGGTTGGCAAACCCAGTCCTGGTCTTGAAAAAGAACAACACGTGGAGAATGTGTATCGACTACACCAACCTCAACAGCGCATGCCCGAAGGAGGATTTCGTTGTATCGCGCATCGACCAGATCATCGACTCGACCGCGGCATCAGAGTCGCTGTGCTTCCTCGACGCGTATTCTGGCTACAACCAAATCAAAATGGCGATCGAGGATGACAAGAAGACGGCGTTCATCACGCCATTCGGCGCCTTCTGCTACATGGCCATGACATTCGGCCTCAAGAACGCCGGCGCCACATACCAAAGGTGCATGCAGGAGTGCCTTGCGAGCCAAATTGGCCGCAACATACACGTTTACATCGACGACGTGGTGGTAAAATCCACCCACCAGGACGACCTGCTGGTCGACCTGGCCGAAACCTTCGCAAACCTGTGAAGGTACAACATCAAGCTAAACCCAGGAAAGTGCACCTTCGGCGTCCCCACCGGACAGCCCCTGGGATACTTGGTCTCCAAACAAGGCATCGAGGCCAACCCCACCAAGATCGACACCATCGCGCGACTCGGGAAACCTGAGTGCCTGCATGACGTCCAAAAGTTGGTCGGGCGAGTCGCGGCTCTCAGACGCTTCATTCCCCGGCTCGGTGAGAAGGCAATGCACCTCTACCGCTTGATGCGCAAGAACCCCATGTTCCAATGGGACGTGGAGGCGGACAATGCACTCAAAGCACTCAAAGAAGTGCTACTCGCGGCTCCACTCCTTGCTGCCCCAATCGACAAAGAGCCAATGCTTGTCTATGTGGCGGCCTCCACTCGAGTCGTCAACGCCGTGATGGTCGTCGAATGGCCAAAGGAGGGCAAGGAGCGCCCCATACAGCATCTCATCTACTACATCAGCGAAGTCCTTACAGACTCAAGACAGCGCTACCCACAATACAAGAAACTGGTATACGCGGTATTTCGAGCTCAACGGCGACTCCCTCATTACTTCCAGGAGCACCCAATCATGGTTGTCTCCTCCGCACCATTGTAGGACATAATACGCAATTGCGAGGCAACTGGGCGAGTCACCAAGTGGGCCGTCGAAGTTGGCGTCCACAACAACAAATATGAGCCCCGCAAAGCTATCAAGTCGCAATCCCTGGCTGATTTCCTCACAGACTGGGAAGAAGCACAGCAGCCGAACAAGCTCCCATACCTCCACTACTGGTCGCTCCACTTCGACAGGTCCAAGAACGCTGACGGCGCTAGGGCCGGGGTCATACTGACCTCCCCTAAGGGAGACAAGCTCTGCTACGTGCTCCACCTCAACTTCAAGCCCTGCACCAACAACATGGCAGAATACGAGGCCCTCCTTCACGGCATCCGGGCCGCTAAGGAGATGAACATCAACCGCCTATGGTGCTATGGCGACTCCGACCTAGTCACCGGCTAAGTCACCGGAACCTGCGATGCCGTCTCCCCGACAATGATAGCATACCGCCAAGAGGTAGACCAGCTGGGAGGCCACTTCGACGGCTACTCAGTCGAGTGGATCGATAGGCGAAAGAATGAGGAGGCAGATGCCCTTTCCCGCATCGGGTCGGCTCGGCAAACGCCACCCGTAGGCGTCTTCCTCGACATCATCCACAAGCCTTCGGTCTCCCCATCGAAAGAGATCGACATCGGGATACCACTACAACCCGAGCCGGCCCTAGTCGCCATGATCGTGGAGCCTAGCGACTGGACGGCACCATATGTCACCTTCCTCGAGCACAAGATCCTCCCAAGCAACAAGACGGACGCGCGAATGATCGTGCGCCGCTGTAAATCCTTTGTCATCATCAATGGTGAGCTCCACAAACGCAGCGTGACCGGCGTGTTCCAGCGCTGCGTATAGCCAGAAGAAGGCCGCAAGATCCTCCAGGACATCCACGCCAGCGACTGCGGCCATCACGCCGGCGCCAAGTCGCTGGTCGCCAAGGCCATGCGGCACGGCTTCTACTGGCTCACCGTGCATGCCGATGCCACCAACATTGTCCAACGATGTGTCGGGTGCCAGAAGTATGCCAACCAGACGCATCTCCCTGGTTTGGCACTCAAGACCATCCCCATCACATGGCCATTCACCATATGGGGCATGGACATGGTTGTCCTGTTCAAGAAGGCCCCATCCGGCTTCACCCACCTCCTGGTCGCGGTCGACAAGTTCACCAAATGGGTCGAAGCCAAGCCGATCAAAAAGTGTGACGGCAAGACGGCTACCAAGTTCCTACGCGAGCTCATCTACCCGTACGGCTACCTGCACAACATCATAATGGACAACGGAACCAACTTCGCCAAAGGTGCCATGGCAGAATTCTGCGAAGAACACAGCATATGACTCGACCTCGCCTCAGTCGCCCACCCAGAGTCAAACGGCCAAGCAGAACGCGCCAATCAGAGCATCCTCCATGGGCTCAAGCCGTGACTCCAAGTGCCCCTCGAGCGAAGCCCAGGATGCTGGGTCGAAGAGCTCCCCTCTGTAATATGGGGGATCCGCACGTCCATCAACCGCTCCACGGGGTTCACACCCTTCTTCATGGTGTATGGCGCCGAAGCCGTAATGCCAACCGACCTGGAGCACGACTCACCTCGAGTCGCCATCTACGTTGAGGCGACAAACGAGATCGCCCGCCAAGACAGCATCGACCAGATCGACGAGGCACACGACCTGGCTCGCTCCCGCACCGCCATCTATCAGCAGGGACTCTGCCGCTACCACAGCCGCCGAGTCCGGACCCGCACCTTCTAGGAGGGCGATTTGGTCCTATGAGTGGCTCAGGACAAGAAGGGCATGCACAAGCTCTCCCTCCCATGGGAGGGGCCATTCGCCATAGGGAGATGATGACCCACAAGTATAGGGGGTGTATCGCAGTATTTTCGATAAGTAAGAGTGTCGAACCCAACGAGGAGTAGAAGGTGCTGGCTAGTGGTATGGATCAGGAATTCTCTGCAAATACTTAGCAAATGGATTTTTAGGGCTTTTTGAGAAAGCAAGTAAACAAAGTATGAGTAAATAAAAGACAATAGGAATAAATGCAGCAAGTGGCCCAATCCTTTATGCAGCAAAGGAAAAGCCGGTTGTATTACTTAAGATGACCAAACATTCTCGAGGACACATGGGAAGACTGTTAAGTGCTTTCGCTTCATATAGTTGATTAATCTTCTTTAGCTTGCTAAGTGTTGTGTGGGTGAACCTGTGCTAATGTACCGACCTTCCTAGGACCAATACATACTTGTGATTATACCCCTTGCAAACATCCGTAAGTACAAGAAAGTAATTAAGGTAGAAACCTAACCACAGCTTTAAACTCTAAGACCCTTACGTCCCTTGTGCAATGGTTTCCTAACGGGGGTTCATGTTTCTGTCACTCCGGCAACCCCTACGATTACTAGCCAAATACACAATGCATTCCCCTAGGCCCATATAGGTGAAGTGTCATGTAGTCGACGTTCACATGACACCACTAGAAGAAGTACACCACAACTTAAATATCAAACTATTGAATCTTTCTACACACAACTCCACTACGAACAACATGACTTCTCCCATGTCCTCAAGAACAAAACGAACTACTCACAAGACATCATATGGATCATGATCAGAGATGGAATAATGATGTATAACAATCTGAACATAAACAATAATTCAACGGTCCACTCAATAGCATTAACTACAAAGAGTAATCAACACCGGGAAAGTTTCCCCTAAGAGCTATGCAAGATTCAACTCAATTTTTACAACAATATGGAGATGGTGATGAGGGTGCTGATGGTAATGATGGTGGTGATGATGATGATCCTGATGAAGTCCAGCTTGATAGTGGTGTTGATGGCGATGATCTCCCCTCTCCGGGAAGAAATTCCCCCGGCAGAAATCTGTCTGCCGGAGAGATCTTTCTCTCTCGGTGTTTTCTGCCCTACAGAGGCGGCAGAATCTTTCTGTGGTTGCTCCCCGAGTCTTAGGGTTTCGGGAGGATAATATACGCTAGAGGGGAGTGCTAGAGGTGGGCCAGGGCGGCCACACCACCTGGTGGCACGGCCTAGGGTGGTCCGCGCCAGGGGGTGGTGTGGGCCCCCTGTGGCCCATCTCCACTCCCTCTTCTAGCAGCCTTCGTCTTCTAGAAAAATAGCATTTTCCGTATATTTTCCTAGATTTTCTGATCTTCGCGAATTTTGCCTCCAAACAGCACCTTTTCCATCAGAATCCTGACTGTAGCGGTCCATGCTCCAAAAGTCATCAACCATGCAAAAATAGATGAAATAACATAAGTATCACCTCTTAATACGAAATATATCAATGAATAATAGTGAATTATGACATAGAATAGTGATGCAAAATGGACGTATCAACTCCCCCCCCCCCCCCCAAGCTTAGACTTCGGTTGTCCCCAAGCGAAACTGAGCTCAATAAACATGACCTCAGGTTTATGGAGTGAAGAGTCGATAAATGAATACGGACAAGAAGCATCACATTCATCAATACATAGATCATAATAGAAGACAATTCACTATTATATAACTTCACTTGCAATGAGTAAAGGAAACACAATAAAGATACATAAAGTGAATCATAATTGGTAATGGCAAACTTAGCTATTGGTCGAAGAATAGTTGATAATTTGCTGGAGTTCACAAATAACTGGTTTTCAATGATAGCTTTCAAAGTAGTAAACACCAAGATAAATGCAATGTGCAAAACAAGGAACATAAGAAACATGATTGAATAAATCATCATATGAATGAATGAAACACAACAACTCAAAATACTTGTTGAGATAGAAGGGAATAGGTTTACTGACTCAACTACAAAGTAGAAAGAAAGGCCTTTCGCAGAGGGAAGCAGGTATTGCAAGTCTCATCAAGAGCTCCCAAAAATTATGGTACTTATTAGCTTTCAGCTCTCATTGCCCCTATCATAGGCATCTTTAGGTGATTAAGGTTAAAGTGACAGAACTAAGAGGATATGCTTGACAAGTTATAAGTTGAAATCTCATGCCCCTTACTTATGATTACCGAACCTCATGCTACTCAACTTCAGTCACAAGTAAGCTCTTGTCATTGTAAATACATGTGTAACATTGAGAACCGCCAACGGGGTACCCCTTGCACATGATACAGGAGCTATCCCATAATCAAAATGACAAGGCAAGCAGACAATGAGCATCTCAGCGATCTTTTTATTTGCTATTTGCATAGGTTTTTATTGAGGATGCTTCATAGAATGCTCACTATAGTTATGCTGCAAGTTTCCACCATGATTAGGCATGGCTTAGGCTAGCGGCCTAGGCATTTCTCTAACACACATATGAACTCCATGATCTTACAAGTTCCCCTTTTATTTCACACCGCCGGGATCCATAGGCAAAAGAATCATGATAACAACTAGGTACAAAGTACCAATGCAGTGTTGAAAGCATTCCCCATGATACATGGTTCTGCTAACTTCAACTTATAAAGCGCAAGCATATACGCAACAAAGAAGGACCCAATGGTTCAAGTTTATTAAGTAGAAGAAAGTAAAGTGTGCCATCAAGTTCGTGAGAGCTTTAATCCTAATTTTCACATAACAATTTTAATTCGGGAGGTAGATAAAGCAAGAATTTACTTGGAATAGAAATAATGCTAATAGGTAGGTATGGTGGACACAAATGGCAAAGGTTTTGGTTTAAAGGAAGTGGATGCGCGATAAGAATTCCCTCTCAGTACAGGTTTTTGGCTAGCAAGGCTGGGTAGCAAGTATAAGAGTTGAAGGAGACAAACAAACATACAAGTGATAAAAACAAACATGTTCCTTGGAAGCACAAAAGATCTTAACTAGAGAATACTAGACTTTTTTTTGAGAGAAAGAGAATACTAGACTTATGAGCAAATCAAGAAAGAAAGATGATGAAATTATTTTTCTTTAGAGTACTTTTATCTTTTTTCATTCAACTCTCAAAAATAGTGTTGCTAATGACCGAGCCAGGTTTGCCAAAACAACCTAAATTAACTCAATGATCCAAAAGTGATACCAATACTAACAACAAGATCAATCATATAACCATGAATTGAGAACTAATATAAGCTATGAAAAAGAGTGAATGATAGAACTTCTCATTAATATTCCATAATGGCAACTCACACCAAGGGATACATATCTAACGAGAGAGGGGACACTTCCATAATGCAAACCATCCTACATAATAACTTCTCTATTCATGATATGACTCTAGTAAAAACATAAAAAGATAGAATATAGTGATGTGATACCGCGGCACTCCCCCAAGCATGGAACAAACCAAGGGGATGCCAAACCTGATGACGAATTACTCCTTTGGTGGTGGTGGTATCCTCTCGATGAGCGTCTTGATAAGTTTCCCCAAGTCCTCAATCTCGAAGGTGAGATTACGAATAAGCTACGAGTTTTGCTCAGTGCGGCCCATGATCATGTTGGGTTGAGAATCCCAGCTCTTGCAATCCTTTCCCCACTCTACCTCCTTGAAGTCTTCTTTTCCTGCATGGCTAGAATGAGGCAAATCCCAATTCGAGGGTAATTTCTCCTTGGGCATATTCTGGTATTGATGCTCATGGATAAGAGTATGGAAAGGATTCTTGGTGCATGGAGGAAGTGACCAGGGATCTGAACGGTGATGAGGAGGCTTCCCTCCACTTGACATTGTCTTGGCAGGGTTTGCCACCACTCCAATGCTTGCAATGGTGGTGCCGGTGTGCTTTGCCTCCTCTTCACCTTCACTCTTGATCTCCTTCTCCTGCCCGGGGTCTTGGAGATTCTCCTCCATAGGCCCCTTCCCTTTATCCTTGGCGGACACCATTGTGCTTCTAAACTTTCAAAGAGTATGTCCTGGCAGAAACAGATCGAAACAAAAACATGGCGAA
Source organism: Avena eriantha (assembly GCA_910589775.1). Taxonomy (NCBI): domain Eukaryota; kingdom Viridiplantae; phylum Streptophyta; class Magnoliopsida; order Poales; family Poaceae; genus Avena; species Avena eriantha. The sequence continues at coordinate 91,587,851 of OU342745.1, read as the reverse complement.
AACACGATATACGAATCTTGGGGGATCCGGGGGATTATATATTACAAAGTTTCATAACAAAAGGAAGGTACTAGGAGAAAACGAGTGGGAGGCGGAGTCTGGGGTGGCCACACCACCTGGTGGCGCGGCCTAGGGTGGGCCCGTGCCACAGGGTGGTGTGAGCCACCCTGGCTCCGCTTCCGTCCCTATTTTGCTTTGTAGCTTTCCATATTGACTAAAAACTGCAAAAATATAGTTGGATAGTGTTTTCGCGGAACTTTTCTTACCAGAACTGTTACCTATTTGAAAGCAGACTCTGCAGGTCTCCGAATTTGGTCCTTGATAAATTTTTCCGGATTTATAACTTGAAAGGCATCAACATCTTCATTGTAAGAATCCCCAGCAATGTAGTGTTTGAGTCGCTTCCCATTCACTACTTGTGTAGTATTATCTTTTAAAGAAGAAATTTTTATTGCTCCTGAACGGTATACTTCTTCAATAATGAAAGGTCCTTCCCATTTTGATAGTAGCTTTCCTGCAAAAAATCTGAGCCGAGACCTATACAATAGAACTTTCTCACCAACATGAAATTCTCTCTTAAGTATTCGCTTGTCATGCCACCTTTTAACTTTTTCCTTAAAGAGCCGAGCATTTTCATAGGCTTCACTCCTCCATTCATCTAAAGAACTTAAGTCAAATAATCTTTTCTCACCAGCGAGCTTACAATCTCTATTTAGTTCTTTAACTGCCCAGTAAGCCTTATGTTCTAATTCTAAAGGTAGGTGACAAGCTTTCCCATAAACCATTTTATAAGGATACATCCCCATAGGATTTTTGTAGGAAGTTCTATAAGCCCATAAAGCATCATTCAACTTTTTAGCCCAGTTTTTTCTAGATCTATTAATAGTCTTTTGCAAGATGGATTTAATTTCTCTATTTGATAACTCCACTTGCCCGCTAGTTTGGGGGTGATAAGCTGGAGAAATTCTATGATTAACATCATATTTAGCAAGGGACTTTCTAAAACCACCATGAATGAAATGAGAACCCCCATCAGTCATGAGATACCTAGGCACTCCAAACCTAGGAAAGATAACATCCTTAAGCATTTTTAGAGAAGTTTCCCTATCAGCACTCTTCGTAGGAATGGCTTCTACCCACTTAGTAACATAATCGACGACAACAAGAATATGAGTATAACCTTTCGAGGGGGAAAGGACCCATAAAGTCAAATCCCCAACAATCAAAGGGTTCAATAACTAGAGAGTAGTTCATAGGCATTTCATTGCGTCTAGAAATATTACCAACACGCTGACATTCATCACAAGATAAAACAAATTTTCTTGCATCTTTAAAAAGGGTAGGCCAGTAGAAACCTGATTGTAGCACCTTTTGTGCAGTTCTATCTCCTGCATGATGTCCTCCATAAGCACTACCATGACATTTACGCAATATCTCCTTTTGTTCATATGTTGGAACACATCTTCGCATAATACCATCCACTCCTTCTTTGTATAAGTGTGGGTCATCCCAAAAATAATGCCTCAAATCATAGAAGAACTTCCTTCTTTGCTGAGCTGTAAAAGTTGGAGGCAAATACTTGGAGACAATAAAGTTAGCATAATCAGCGTACCAAGGGCTCCCTCGCGAGCTTACCCCTACTGCGGCTAACTGTTCATTTGGGAAACTATCATTAACAGGCATAGGGTCAAAAGAGATGTTTTCCAATCGAGATAAATTATCAGCTACAGGGTTTTCAGCACCTTTCCTATCTACTATATGTAGATCAAATTCTTGTAAAAGCAGCACCCATCTAATAAGCCTAGGATTAGCATCCTTCTTCGTCATAAGGTATTTAATAGCAGCATGATCAGTATGAATAGTGACTTTTGAGTCTACAATATAGGGTCTAAACTTATCACAAGAAAAAACGACAGCTAGAAATTCTTTTTTAGTAGTAGCATAATTCCTTTGAGTAGTGTCTAAAGTCTTACTAGCATAATGAATAATGTTTAACTTTTTATCAATTCGTTGCCCAAGGACAACACCTACAGCAAAATCACTAGCATCACACATTATTTCAAAGGGTAAACTCCAATCAGGTGGTTGAACAATAGGAGCTATAGTTAAAGCCTTCTTAAGAGTTTTAAAAGCTTCCTTACAATCATCATCAAAAACGAAGGGTACATCTTTTTGAAGAAGATTAGTGAGGGGTTTTGATATCCTAGAAAAGTCTTTAATAAACCTTCTATAGAAACCAGCATGACCAAGGATACTACGAATACCTTTGATGTCTCTTGGGCATGGCATCTTCTCAATTGCCTCAACTTTAGCTCTATCAACTTCTATGCCTCTTTCAGAAACTTTATGCCCAAGAACAATCCCTTCATTAACCATGAAGTGGCATTTCTCCCAATTAAGAACAAGATTAGTTTCTTCACATCTCTGCAAAACTTTATCAAGGTTGTGCAGACAATTATCAAAAGAAGTTCCATAGACAGAAAAAGTCATCCATGAACACGTTTACAATTCCTCACAAAAACCATGAAAGATAGCAGACATGCATCTTTGAAAAGTAGCAGGAGCATTACATAAACCAAAAGGCATACGTCTATAAGCATAAGTTCCGTAAGGGCAAGTAAAAGTAGTTTTTTCTTGATCTTGTTGTTTAACAGCAATTTGAGAGAAACCAGAATAACCATCAAGAAAACAAAAATGGGTCTTTTTAGACAACCTTTCCAACATTTGATCAATAAAAGGAAGCAGGTAGTGATCTTTCTTAGTAACTTTATTGACTTTCCTAAAATCAATGCACATCCTATAGCCTACCAGTATTCTTTGGGGAATAAGCTCATCATTATCATTAGGAACAACGATAATACCTCCTTTTTTTAGGAACACAATGAACAGGACTAACCCATTCACTATCAGCAATAGGGTAAATAATACCAGCATCAAGGAGTTTCAATACCTCATTCCTTACCACTTCCTTCATCTTAGGATTTAAACGTCGTTGGTGCTCTACTACTGGCTTTGCATATGGTTCTATATTGATAGAATGCTGACATATAGTAGGTGAAACCCATTTTAAATCATCCAGAGTATAGCCCATATCTCCTTGGTGTTTCTTCAAAACTTCCAATAACCTTTCTTCTTCCTTTCCTGAAAGTTTAGAGCTAACAATAACAGGATATATCTTTTTATCATCAATATAAGCATATTTAAGATTATCAGGGAGAGGTTTTAGATCGAAGATCGGATCCTTTTTAGGTGGCAACATAGTACCCAAGTCTTCTACAGGCAAGTTATGCTTAAGCATCTTGGGTTGACGACGGAGAATCTCGTCAATCTCATTCCTTTCTTCCATGAAGATCTCACTTTCGTGATCTTCCATAAATTGCTGCAAAGCATTATTAGGAGCAAGAGAGATAGAAGCAAGTTGTTCAACTCTAAAATCCTCATTATGGGTTTCCTCTTCACAGGGTTCTTTAGTAAATTTCGAAAAATTAAACTCATAAGATTCCCCATCAAACTTAGTCAAGATTTTCTCCCTCTTGCAATCTATAATAGCTCCACAAGTAATCAAGAAAGGTCTACCAAAAATGATAGGATACGTTTTACTAGCAGTTGAACCAAGTACTAGAAAATCAGCAGGATACTTAATCTTACCACAGATAACTTCCACATCTCGTACAATACCAATTGGAGAGATGGTCTCTCTATTAGGAAGGTGAATAACCACATCAATCTCTTCCAACTTGTAGGGACTGATTTCATGCATAATTTCTCTATAAAGCTCATAAGGAATAGCGCTAGAACTTGCACCAATTTCACATAAACCATAATAGCAATGATCACCAATTCTAACAGAAAGCACAGTGATACTAGCCTTTTTAGCTCTATTAGGATGTAAAACAATATTAGAAGCATCATCACAAAAAACTATGTGTCCATCTTCTATACTTTTAGTGACAAGGTCTTTCACAATTGCTACCACAGGTTCAATGTTTATTTGTTCATCAGGTTTTACAGTTATCTTTTCACTTTTAGTGATTACATTAGTTATCATAGGATGATCCTTTACCTTATCTGGGAAGGGAATCTTCTCGATATAAGGTTCAGGTAAGATGTGATCAATAGTGCAACACTCAGCACTCCCAACAGGAACACAGTCAACAATATCTTAATAAGGTGCATGGTACTTGTTCCATCCCCTTTTTGGAATTTCAATATAAGAAGCAAAATCCCTAAAGCAATTCGTAATAACTTGTAAATCAAGACCATAAGCATTGCTAATATTTTGAAAGTCATCAGTTCCCATAAAAGATTCAATGCATTCATAATCATAATTTATACTTGACTTTCTACCTTTGTCATTCTCCCAAGCTTTAGCATTCTCTTGAATACGGTCCAGAAGATCCCATTTAGCTTCTTCTTCCATGCGAGTGAATGATCCAGCACAAGAAGCATCCAATAAATCCTTATCATGAAGAGAAAGCCTTGCATAAAAGTTATTGATAATAATATTGTTGGGGAGCTCATGAATGGGTCATTTGAGCATTAGTAACTTCAGTCTCCCCCAAGCTTGAGTTGTACTCTCTCCATCAAGGGGCCAAAAGTTGTATATTTGATTCCGATCTTTATGAATCTCACTAGGAGGATAAAACTTTGAATAAAAGAGAGGCACTATTTCCTCCCATTCCAGAGCTTGACCATTCTTCAGCAGCTTATACCATTCCTCAGCTCTTCCTTTCAGTGACAATGAGAATAACTTCTTCTTAACTTGATTTGTAGTAATACCTGCACACTTGAACAACCCACATAATTCGTGTATAAAGAGCAAATGATCACCAGGATGGACAGTTCCATCCCCAACATAGTAGTTATCCATAACACGATCAATAATTCTTGTAGGTATTTTAAAAACATCATTCTCAGCAGGTGGTGGCTTACCTACTACCTTAGCAGTGGTAGTAGCATTACCAAATAAGAAACTTAGCAAATTATCCATAACAAAAATAAAGCAACTAACAGAAGTAAACAATACTCACAGTAGAAGTTTCCTTTACCAGTTCCACTCTCCAATAGCGCTTCACACCCCGGCAATGGCGCCAGAAAATAGTCTTGATGACCCACAAGTATAGAGGGTGTATCGCACTATTTTTGATAAGAGTGTCGAACCCAACGAGGAGTAGAAGATGTTGGCTAGTGGTATGTATCAGGAATTCTCTGCAAATACTTAGCAAACAGATTTTTAGGGGTTTTTGATAAAGCAAGTAAACAAAGTATGAGTAAATAAAAGACAATAGGAATAAATGCAGCAAGTGGCCCAATCCTTTATGCAGTAGAGGACAAGCCGGTTGTATTACTTAAGATGACCAAACGTTCTCGAGGACACATGGGAAGACTATCAAGTGATTTCGCTTCATATAGTTGATTAATCTTCTTTAGCTTGCTAAGTGTTGTGTGGGTGAACCTGTGCTAATGTACCAACCTTCCTAGGACCAATACATACTTGTGATTATACCCCTTGCAAACATCCGTAAGTACAAGAAAGTAATTAAGGTAGAAACCTAACCACAGCTTTAAACTCTAAGACCCTTACGTCCCTTGTGCAATGGTTTCCTAATGGGTGTTCAGGTTTCTGTCACTCCGGCAACCCCTACGATTAGTAGCCAAATGCACAATGCATTCCCCTAGGCCCATATAGGTGAAGTGTCATGTAGTCGACGTTCACATGACACCAATAGAAGAAGTACACCACAACTTAAATATCAAACTATTGAATCTTTCTCAACACAACTCCACTACGAACAACATGACTTCTCCCATGTCCTCAAGAACAAAACGAACTACTCACAACACATCATATGGATCATGATCAGAGATGGAATAATGATGTATAACAATCTAAACATAAACAATAATTCAACGGTTCACTCAATAGCATTAACTACAAAGAGTAATCAACACCAGGAAAGTTTCCCCTAAGAACTATGCAAGATTCAACTCAATTGTTACAGCAATATGGAGATGGTGATGAGGGTGCTGATGGTGATGATGATGATGATGATCCCGATGAAGTCCAGCTTGATGGTGGTGTTGATGGCAACGATCTCCCCTCTCCGGGAAGGAATTCCCCTGGCAGAAATCTGTCTGCCGGAGAGATCTTTCTCTCTCGTTGTTTTCTGCCACGCAGAGGCGGCGGAATCTTTATGTGGTTGCTCCCCGAGTCTTAGGGTTTCGGGAGGATAATATACGCCAGTGGGGAGTGCCAGAGGTGGGCCAGGGCAGCTACACCACCTGGTGGCGCGGCCTAGGGTGGCCTGCGCCAGGGGGTGGTGTGGGCCCCCTGTGGCCCATCTCCACTCCCTCTTCTGGCAGCCTTCGTCTTCTAGAAAAATAGGATTTTCTGTATATTTTCATAGATTTTCTGATCTTCGCGAATTTTACCTCCAAACAAAACCTTTTCCATCAGAATCCTGACTACAGCGGTCCATGCTCCAAAAGTCATCAACCATGCAAAAATAGATGAAATAACATAAGTATCACCTCTTAATATGAAATATATCAATGAATAACAGTGAATTATGACATAGAATAGTGATGCAAAATGGACGTATCAGGCAAGTCCTCGGCAACGATGCCTACTACCTCATCGACATACGAGGCGATGGCCAACTCGAGGTCGGGGGCATGGAATGTAAACCTTCTCCGAGAGTTCTATACATAGAATTCAAACTTGTACCTAGATGATATATAATGAAATTCATTCGGATCACACAAATTGAATCTACTCGCCATACTCTTGTGCCACTCGCACTCGTACATTTAGCAATATGCTACCTACGGAAGTCAACCCTTGGTCAAGCGACTGACACGGCTAAGTAGTGCGGCCCAAGGGCACAAAAAATATTTGGGCTTTGTGTCGTCCACGAATACGCCAACCCGGAGTCACCATTAGAGTCGCCTAGCTCAACTGGCCCACCGGGCCAAGACGACCGACATACGCTTCCCACAGCGACCTATCCTTCCCATCCTCGCGCAAAGCGACTCGAACGGTTAAGTACCACGCACGGGGACTTCGCAAACGGAAACCCTCACGCGGCTCGGGAACACACCAAGTAAGAGAGATGCCTTGCACTCGCCCAGCGACTGGCTCTCCGGACCAGGGGAAGAGACGCGTTACAAACAACGCACCAATAACCCACAATAGGCACGCGCCCAAAATGGCTAAGTACTACGCTCGGGGACTCGCCTAAAAACAATACTACTCGCGCTCGGGGACTCGCCCCTTCAGAGACGCAAGGGACAACCAACACAAAAATCCAAAGAAAACACATATGTACACAAACGAGTTATACCCCACTAAAGGGCGGACGCGCACGGGGACTCACTCAAACAAAGTTAAACATACCACATAATTAAAACATGCATTGTGAGTCGATTGACTCCTCTTACTTCCATTGTTCATATTACAAAAGTCGCCACTTGGCATATCTTACGAATTTCCCCAGGACAGCTATCTATTTCATAGGACCCGACGAAGAAGCGCCACCACCACCCTTGACACGGACAAATGGCTGCCATGGGTTTGTCGGGTAGGTCGACAGCGACTTTGACAGCGCCGACCAGAAGGGTTGCACCGACTTCAGGTCGCGATGCTCCGGCTCAGGGTCGCCCGGCGTCACCATCGTCTCCTGGTACAAAAGCAAGTCCCCCATTGCCAGAACCCGATCAGCAAAGGGCGGCCTTGGCGGTCAACCTCAACACCTCTTACATCTCCACCGTGCTAGTCGCCGAAGGGTAGCCGCTGGTGATGTCGACGAGATCAAAGTCGTCGGGGAAATGTGCGAGCCCCATGCTCAATGCTGTGGTGGCCCCGCACCTGATAGCCGAACGCGCCATCCATTCTACGATGCTGGGCACCTCCTCCAGATAGCACCATACTTCAGTCAATCCCCCAGGTATAACCTCGGTGGGGGACATTCCTTGAAGAACCGCCTGGACGCACAACACTGAGGCAGTGGCTGTGTTCACCACCGTAGTCACACACTATGAGGCGTTGAAGGTTCACACCACTGGATCGCTTTGCCCTCTCATAGTTGCAATGTCAGATGTCAGTGCCACTACGGATTCCCCCACTCAGGGACTCATCGCACATACCAAAGAGAAGAGCAGCGACTCACCAAGGAGCTTCTGGCAGTTCTCAGTGAAGTGCTTCTCCGAAGCAGCAAGATCACTCTGCAGCCCAAGGATGATTGAGTCTGCAGCCTTCCGCTCCTCTTCAGTCGCAGCGACTGTGTCCTTTGCCCTATCCTCAGAAGAGATCAAGGCCGCTCTCGCCTCCTCCAACTCCTTGACCAGCGAATAGATACGCCCATTCGCCACGTCCAGCTCGGCAACCGGGACATACCCTTCTCGGGCTTTGGCAATGGCAGCCAGAAGACCATATGAAAGGAACAGAAACAACTATCAGCATTCCGGAACACCAGTAGCTCGCAGCCGCCAAATAAAACAAGTACTCACCAATAGTCTCCTAGAGTCGCCGATTAGCCTGAGCCATGCGCAGATCACGCTCTAGACGCTCCTTGGCGGCCTGCCGACCCGTCGATTCCCTCTGCTACCCCTACAAGCAGAATGAACAATTAGCAACTGCAAAAACACAAATTCAGTGCCTAGCCGCTAAAATTCAGCGACTAGACACTCGGGGACTGGCGACTAGAAGAAATTTAGTGCCTAGCCACTGAAATTCAGCGACTAGACACTCGGGGACTGGCGACTAGAAGAAACTTAGTGCCTAACCACTAAAATTCAGCGACTAGACACTTGGGGATTGGACGTACCTAAATGGCGGCTCCAAGCATACTGTGAAGCCCAATGGCGTCCGTTGAAGGGACCACAAAGGAGGTGCGCCCGCGACGAGGCCCAACGTCCTCATCAACAATCTCTGGCATCTACGGAGACTGGTTTACCGTCATGCCTAGAATACCCTTCGCCATGAAGCGGGGAAATGTCATAGAGGCCCTCGCCGAGACACTAATCGTCGGGGCCGATGGTTCTTTCATCAGAGCCCCCTTAGCTGGCTCCGATTGAGTAACCGCTACCTCCTCAGCGCTCGCGGCAGGATCACTCCCCCTGGCGCTATCTCCTGCCGCAGCATCGCCGACACCTCCCTTCTGCTTCTTCACACCCTCCGCAAGCACGACATCCGTAGCAGGCTTCCACTTCTTGGGGAGATTGCCTTCCCCTGTGGTGGCGACCGGCAGAATCTTCTCCACTGAAGGGCAACCAATCTTCTTGACTCCGGACCTGCAAAACCTCCAAAGTCACCAAAGAAATCATACAAAAATCGATCAAGAATTGGAAAGGAAAACTCGAGACTTACTTGGCAACCGGAACAACATGTAACCCCGTGCTGATGGGGGCGGGCTTGTCTAGCTCCGGCCCCAGCTTGTGTGTGAGGCCTTTCTCGAAGACATCCGAAGCCCACGATGCCGCGGGCTTCTTTGATAACGAACCCGCGGTTGCCAGAATCTCCGGCTCAGAAGACGCGGCTGTCCCCGAAGGTTGCGGCGAGTTCGACACCGTGGCTTTAGCTGCCTCCTGATCTGATGCCATTGAAGTTGTCGGTGTGATCACCACGAGTGGAACTTCCACCGCCTCTTCGGTGTCTTTAGCCTTCGATCCCATCATCGGAGTCGCACCCTCCGGGATCTTGCGTGAAGTCTTGGTCACGTCATCGTCAGATTCGTCGTCCAACTCGAACACCACTGCCGATCTGGATGGTGACACCGGCTTTGAAGCCGGCTTTTTCGCTGGCGACTTCGGTTTATGCGTGGGCTTCGCCGGCGTGGTCGTTCACCAAGAACTATGCTCTTGCAATATCTTGTCGTCTTCTTCGCGCTCTTCAAGACTACGACTCGCCTCGAACTCGCGCTGCTTCTGCATGCGAGCCTTGCGAGCCACGGGCACTTGGGGAGGAACCTCCCTCTCTTCCTCTTCGTCCTCAGAGGATACTCCCTCAGCGCCCTCTTCGAGTTCCTGGGGACCTCTTCGTCGAGTGCAGGGAGCCAGCCCTTGAGAACATGGAACAACTGAGAGTGGCCACGAATAAGTATCAGATGATCCGGCTACAAATTGCACTGTAGGAATCACGATTGAAGATAAATTTGGGGAAAGAAAACTTACTGTGGGAGCTTCATTTTTCACGGGCACGTACGGGGCAAGCCCAGCCGACGTGGTTGTAAATTCCACGTTGGTAATCTTCTTCAAGCCAACCTTGTAATCTTCAGCGTCCCACGACTCCTTGCTGGTCCGGGAAGGGTCGTTCTTCCTGATGTACTTGTACATCCAGTGCGGCCGAGCCGCCAATGGAACCAGACGCCGCCCGAGCCAACAGTTGTACAGGTTGATCGAGGACAGCCCTTGGTCCTTCAGCTTCTGGACCTAGTCCATCATCTCCGCAATGGCCACCCTCTGATCATCATGAAGCTTGTCAGCCGCCAGCCGGCAGGCCTTGCTCCTCGCCACGACGAACTCGGGTAGCGCCACTTCGCCGGAGGGGGTGGACTCTTTCACATAAAACCAACTCTTCTTCCATTCGCTCGCGGCTGTCTTTGGCTACAGAAGCTTGATGAAATTAGCCTTCGGCTTCAAATGAAATGTGACGCCTTTGGCCGCCAAAATCGGGCCGCTGGACGCCTCGCGCCCTATGCGGTCGTGGAACAGCTCCAACCACAATGGGAAGTACGGCCTACATCCGAGGTAGCATTCGCAGAAGGCGACGAAGATCGCCAGCTGCTCGATGCTGTGCGGACCGAGATCCGACGGCTTAAACGTGTAGTACGCGCAGAACCGCTGGAAGAATAGCGAGGTGGGGAACCCCAAGCCCCTCTCCAAGTGGCTTGGGAAGCATATGAACTCGCCAGCGTGCGGCTTCAGCTCGACCTCGGAAGATGCGGAAATCTGCCAATTCCCCTTACAGAGGACCCCCACATCCTCAAAGGACTTGAGTTGTGCCTCGGTACACTTGGATTTCCCCACGGACCTTTCGGAGGCGCCATCAGGAAGGATGCAGGGTCGCTTGGTCTAGGGATTCTAGATCGAGGGAAGATAGAGGGAATGGATGCGCAAGGATGGAGAATGTGGGGAAGAGTCTACAAGACTGACCCATCACTGCCCTTATAAGGGAGTGATGCCTGCCAATCTCGGGATAGCCGTTACCCATGGTAATTGTGCCGAAGTTATCGTTGGACTACCCAACGGATAGTTTTGACCAAGTTGACAGTCCAACTCCCTCACTCGACTCGCCTGCAATGGTGCCATGTCCAGTCGGCAGGGCAACGGCTCGGTAGCGATTGCATTCGCCAAAGCTACGACTGGAAACCCGATGGAAAATTTCCTTGGTTTCAGAGAGTCCATCGCCGATTCGACTGGGTGTCCAAATTGGAATCGCCTACTCCGACTGCCAAATGAACACCTGCGTCTGAATCAACGATGGCCTCGGGGACTACTGATGGGGATATGCCGAATGGGGTATGCCCAGCAGGACGTTCCGATTGGGCCAAAAGGTCTCGTGAGTGGGCCTACAGGACGGTGACTGGAATGTGACTGAGGAGAAGGCCTGGTGATTGGAGACTGGAGGCCCAGAAGCATACTCGAAGCCCAGTCAGACTAGGTCAAAGCCTCCGAATCCATATCTCGTTCGGTTGTAAACTGTAAACCCTAGCGAGGTGCCTCCTATATGAGCCTCCCTAGGGTACTCTGAGGACTCATGTTCCATCATACACCCCTTCAAGCGACTCGCTGCTTAGACGCCGAGCTCGCCAGCCCTATAACTCGTTCTCCATCAATCTAATCTAGCAATAGTAGGTCTTTACCCTCCGGGGGACGAACCTGGGTAAACCATGTGCATCTGCCCCCATCTCGCACCACAGACGGCCGCCAGCTCTCACCCCCGATTCTATCAATCACTGCCTGTAGCAGCAACTGCCGTGGCCATTTCCACGACATTATCAGAGCTAAACAGCTCACCAAGCGCAAGGGGAAAGGAGGCTCGTCGAAGCCCCTGCGCCAGTCAAAGTTGAATTTGACTTCTCCTTCCACAGCGCCTCCGACTCCTGCCCCGCAGCCTTCTACAATGCCAGAGATTACTCCATCTCCGTCTGCCGCAGAAGATCCAGCTCTTCATTCTGAGCCAGCGAACCTTGGTTCACAGACCGGCGTCACCATGGGTGACTTGGTAGTTGATAAGGGTGAACCCTCAGAGGGTAATGATCCCTCGGCAGAGGTTTTTTCGGATAACCTTCTCATCAATCCGGGTCTTGCCAAACTTAGCATTACTCAGAAATCTGTGGAGGAGATCCAACGGCTAGCCCAACAATGCTTGGAAAGTCAGAACATCTCCACCAAGGAGGAGGCACAATAAGTAGAGGACGTCAAGTACTCTGAACTTCTCGAGCAAATCCGTCTTTCCGACAAGAGGCTGAAAGTTGGTGTGGCTCCTCCACCACCGGTAATCCTGCTAACCCTCGCAGAGAAGGTTACCACCGAGGTGAACATGAGCTTAAGCCAGCTTACTCATGAACATCATGTAAGTCGAATTTCCAACTCACCTTTTTTACTTTATTTCATATCATATCCTCTAGCCCCAAGCATGAAGTTGGATAGACAATCCGGATTTATGCTTTCATAGGATGCCAAAGAATGAACTAGTGTAGCCCCCAAGGCTTGTGCTGATATTAGTAAAAATATTAGCTCGAGTCTTTAGTAGACTTATGACTCTGGTATTATTATGACTTACAGAAAATTAATTCATATAACTAGGAATTATTGAAGAATATTTGCAACAAGCGGAGAGAGATCAGAGCTCTCCAGCTTGAAAATGCTCAATTAAAGGTATCAAGGGATGAGGCTGAAGGTAATAATTTTAGTCCTTAACCCTGCTCTTTTTTGTTTTCATAGTCGAATTACCTATTCAACTGTTGTTCTTTTGCTTACAGCGGTGGTCAAACAATCATGTGCCATGATTTAAGAGGCCGAAAATCTTAAGACCCTAGAGGTGGAGAACGCCGACTTACGTCGAGACCTAAATAAGATTAAGGTGGATCACGAGCGTAGCATTGCATAAGTCCTCGAATCATCCTCCATGGCCACCGAAGAACGTGATCGAAGGATCACGGCCCAGGATCAAACAATCTCGGATATCAATGATGCATTATTCAGAGAGAAGGACATTACCGAGGCACTCCGGGCTGAACTCCAGAGCCTTAGGGCAGAGAAGACCAAAGTGGACGATGCCATCTTCGGTATGTTTTCTATCTTCTGACTTTCTGCTTTTTTGACTCTAGGAGTTCAGATATATTTTCTAACCTTTGCTTTATATATGTAGGTCCTATGAATTTACTGGATTCTTCCTCCACCGAATCTCGCACCAGCCGGCTTACACAAGTCGGTGATTTGCTTCATGATTTCTGGCAAACTTTGGAGGATATTGGCGAAGTACTCAAGGTTCCAGACATGAATAGAATGTCTGGCTTTGAGGTACGAGACAAGGCCAAGGATATGCCCTAGCTCATCCAGGACTAGAACATGTCCTATGCGCGAACCGCAGCATAGAACGCCCTCACCATGGTTATGAGCCACCATGGAAACATGGAAATCTGGCAAGTAACCAGAGGGTACTATAAAGTGGATGAAGGCGGACATGAGCAAAACATCAAGGCCATCATGGACTCCTATGCCGGATATAGATGTCATGTAGCTGATCTGACCAGCTACGACACTCCTTTCTTCACTCGTGTGGAGACGCCTCCTCCGCCTATCGAAGAAATAGCCAAAGTCTCCGACGATGAGAAAACCGTTTCAGATTTGAACGTCTCGGAAAGATATCAAGGCGAGGTCGATGTCTTGAGTGATCCACCAGCTCCTACCTCTTCTCTTGCATCGTAAAGTACCAGAAAAAATGATGTGTTATTCTGAAACAATTGAATTGTAAATAAGTAGTGTAATACTTTTTCTAGTGCTAAGATTTGCTACTTCTATTTAGCACTTTTGGCGTTATTTTCTTGTGCCTAGAATGTTTACATAAGCACTTTAATTTTTTGTCTATACTTATCGTTTATCTAGCTTTCCGCCTCGTCCCTTTCATGAGCCGGCCAACCCTCAACACGAAAACTTTGCCGAGCAACGGAGTGATACGTCCAAAACGTATCTACTTTCCCGAATACTTTTGCTATTGTTTCTCCTCTAACCTTGTGTGATTTGGATACAACTAACACAGACTGACGCTGTTTTCAGAAGAATTACCTTGGTGTCTAGTTTTTGTGCAGAAAATCAACTATCAGGAAAAATCCCGAAAAATATGCCAAAAATCCTATTTCACCACAAGACTCACGGAGCCAGAAGACGAGAAGGAGGAGGGGCACAAGGGGCCCACACCACCTGGCCGCGCGGGCCAGGCCTGGCCGCGCCAGGAGGTGGTGTGGCTGCCTCGGACACCCCCTCGGCCTCCCTCTTCGCCTATAATATGCCCCTTGACTTAAAAACTCTGCGGGGTTCGATGTTTTTCCAGACATAGTTCCGCTGCACCGCCACCACCAGAGACCACGATTCGGAACCAGAAACTCCGTTCTGGCACCCTGTCGGGATGAAGAATTGGAGGATATCATCGCCATCGCTTCTCCATGAACCATCCATGTTTCCCCATCCACGAGTGAGTAATCCCCCGCTGTAGGCTATGGGGATGGTAGGGATTGGATGAGATCGTTCATGTAATGCCATCAGATTGTGAGGACATGGTGCCTAGTATCTATTATTAGTGCTTTTTGACTTTATTGCAACTTGTTATGCTTAATGCTTGTCACTAGGGCCCGAGTGCCATGATTTTAGATCTAAATATGTTATTTATTCATGATGATAGTATTGTTTATGATCTTACCTGCAAGTTGTATACACATATTGTTGTCTGGAACCAAAGGCCCCGAGGTGACAATAATCGGGATAACCGGAGGGAATGGCTTTGATGTGTCGATCACATGTGTTCATGGAGTGTTAATGCTTTGCTTCGGTGCTCTATTAAAAGGAGCACCTTAATTGCCAGTAGTTCCCTTGAGGCCCCGCTGCAAACAGGCTGGCAGGACAAAAGATGTTGTCCAAGTTCTCATTACGAGCACGTATGACTACATATGGAACACATGCCTATGATTGTTTAGTACTTGGATGCTTTACCTTATTTATCTGCAAATGTCATTTATCTTGATTGGTATATGAATTGTCTTGTCCATGCAACGCCCGTCCATCCATCCCTATGCCTATCGTGCTTTAATCCTACTATTTACTGCTATTGTTACTACTGTCTTTACTTTCACTACTGCCATCACTTTGCTATTGCTACTATCAAACTATTGCTATTGATAAACTGCTGTGAGCAAGACTGTTTCCAGGTGCAGCTGAATTGACAACTCAGTTGTTAAGGCTTATAAATATTCTTTGGCTCCCTTGTGTCGAATCAATAAATTGGGTTTTACCTCCCCCGAAGACTGTTGTGATCCCCTATACTTGTGGGTCATCAAGACTATTTTCTGAAGCCGTTGCCGGGGAGCATAGCTCTATTTATCAAGTTCACTTGGAATCACTATTGTTCGCTGCTATCCACTCATCATGGATAAGTCTTGTGATGGAAAGGTTCCTATATTACCATCCACTACAAGGAGAGGTACGGTTCTGAACACCTCTGTTGCTCTTGATTCACCATCTGTGATGAGTAAGCTCCTTACACCACCACATACACATGCTACACATGCAGCTACTACTGCTGAATCTGAAACTTCTGATACTTATGCTGCTGCTTCTACAGTGCTTGATAAGAGTGGTTCATTTAGGTCATTTCCAAGATGCTACGATTGTTAGAACTATAGCTGGAAATATTGAAACTCCTAATGAAGATACTACTACACCTGTAAGTGCACCTGAGTCTAGAGAGAGCTATGATATTGAAGACGGTTATATAGAGATGACTGATGAATTTATTAAAGAATGTCAAAACACTCATGGTAAAAGCGCTATTAAGAGTCTTCTTGAGAAACATACGGTTGGACCTAAATTATCTCCTAATGCTAAGTTTGCTACTTCTCCCATAAACATTAAAGATAAGGATTATGATTTCTCTCTTGATTTATCTTACATAACCATTGTTGAGAAAGAACCTTTTTGTGGAACTAAGAATGAAAGTGTTGTAGCACATATGACTGAGCTTTCTACCATCAGTGGCCTATTTTCTGATGATATTAAGATGCGCACCTACATTCTTGCTAAAATTTTCCCTTTTTCACTGAAAGGAGAAGCTAAAACTTGGTTTTAATAATTTACCTCCTGGATCTATTGATAGCCCTGATTGCTTGATTGATACTTTCTTGCAGAAATATTTCCCTCCTAGTGCTAGACATGCCATTTTGCAGGAACTTTTTGACTTTAAACAAATAGAAAAGGAGATATTGTCTGAATTATGGGCAAGGTTTTGTGCTTTGATTGACGCACAGCCTGTGTGTCCATTACCTAAAAATGAGCTTCCTGATATATATTATAATGGACTAACTGATGAATCTAGGACATACCCGGATAGTTGTGCTGATTGTTGATGGCTCGTGTATTAACAAGCTCGTTGGGGAACCCCAAGAGGAAGGTATGATGAGCACAGCAGCAAGTTTCCCTCAGTTATGAAACCAAGGTTTAATCGAACCAGTAGGAGCAAGGAAACACCCCAAAGGTGTTACTAGCTGAGCTTTGGCAGGGCGCACTACTGGTGCTAGTAGCAACGTGGAGACCTGCACAACACAACCACAGAACTTTGTCCCCAACTTGCGATGAGGTTGTCAATCTCACCGTGTTTTGTTGAAAACAAAGGATTAAACGTATCAAATGGAAGGTAGTGATAGTTTGGCTTTTGTCCCGTCCAATTCCGTGATCAGGTAGTGATAGATGGAGATGACGGCGGCTATAGACTCTTTCATGGATTTTTGATCAGGTACTTAGGGTTTTCGTCCCGAGGGCAATATATAGGCGGAAGGAGAGGCCGAGGGGGTGCTGGGGTCGGCCAGACCACCCCCTGGCGTGGGCCAGGCCTGGCCACGTGGCCAGGTAGTGTGGCCGGCCCCCAGCCCTTCTCTGTCTCGTATTCTCGCATCTGATGACTTCCGGAAAAATAGGCACTTTGGCTTTTGTCCCGTCCAATTTCGAGAATATTCATTTTCTGACTTCCTAGAACCAAAAACAGCAGAAAACAGGTAGCTGGCACTGTGGCTCTTGTTAATAGGTTAGTCCAAGAAATCATATGAAAAGTACTCCAAAGTGTGGGCAAAACACAAGAAAGTGGATAAAACCAAGCATGGAACATCAAAAATTATAGATACATTTGCAATGTATCAATTGTGTTTTCAGAAAAAGAACTCCCAAAGAAGCTGAGGAAATAATGGCTAAAATAAGCAAGAATTATGATGACTGGACTTCACATGAATCAACTACACCTGAGTTAGCTGTGCCCGAGCCAACACCAACACCAAAGAAGAGGGGAGTTATTGAACTAAATGATGAAGGTATGAAGGAAGCTAAAAATGTCTTAAGGAGAAGGGTATTAAATCTAAATATGTGAAGAATTTACCTCCTATAGAAAATTTATGTAAGCAAATCTCCCACTCATCCACTATTGAGGTACACTCTCTCCAACATTTTGATGAAGGAGATGTTATTAATTGCAATCAAGAAAGGTAACTTTTAGTGGTAATGACAAGGAGCACACTGTCTATTTCCCCAAGAAGATTGATAAGACTTATGGCCTAAATTCAATTGAACATGTTGAGGCATCCAAGTTGGAGAAATATATTGTCCCATACCATGAGAAAAAATGAAACCATTATGATTGGGACCATTGCTATCAAGGTTGAGGTAACATAGTCATGAGTAGAATACAAAGTTTTGTTTCATATAAAATTGTTTTGGTAACAATACCTGGTCAACCTTGTTAACAAAGGGATTTTAATGAACAAAACAATGTTTTCACCATGATTATCTTCGCTTACTTCTATTTTACCCATTTAAATTTTTTCTTTCACTTAGCTTACTTTTCTATTACTAGTTGCTTGCTTATTAGAGTGTCTTAGAACTTCTGAAGTTTTAGATTTTTTTTGTTATTGCATCATTTCTAAAATCATTTTTCTGCCAGAAAATAATTCATCAAAACCTGAAAATTGCTCAAAAATAAAGTTTCTTGAAAAAATTCCAGAAAATTCATATTAATTTTTTACGTGAAAAACGGGCAGAGGAGTACCTGAAGTGACCCAGGGGGGCACACCACCTGGTGGCGCGACCACCCCAGGGGCGCGCCTGGACATGGTGTGGGACACTCCTGGACCTCCACTTACTCTCTCACTTGCCACTTCTTTCTCTCTCTCCCGAGAAAACACCAGTTCATTGCTCAAACTCGCGTTCCTGCGATTCTTGCTCACGATTTTCGATCTCCTTACTCAGCCCATCTTTGCTGCTGAGATTTGGAGCATTTGTTCTATGGTATGTGAATCCTCCGCTTGTCTAAGTAGATTTGTGATTAGTGGTTTATATCTTGAGTATTTTGCTACTATAGGTGATAGCTTATTTGAGCTTGTAAGCTTGTTCAATGCTTAGAAAATTGTTTTGATGCAGGTTTAGGCCTCTTACAAGTCCCTATAAGTAGTTCCTTTCATTATGTAATCACTTTGCAATCACTTGTATGATGGTTGCCTAAAAATTTCAGAAAATAAGATGAATGAACACCAACTCAACCAACATGAACTAAGGGTTCCTGTAGTTATGAAGGTTCACCGGGAGGAGGAAGTCTTTCCTTCTATCTATCCGTGCCCCGAATTCATGAGGGCTGCAGGGATTTCTCAAGATTTCCATACTTTAATCTCTAATGTAGGATTGGAGCATTTTGTGGGAGATGAACCTTACCAATATGTTAAACTAACAATTTCTATAGTGCAGGACTTTCGATTTAGTTGCTCCTTGCCTAACCCCATGGTTCACTACAAAATTTACAATATAAATGTCGACCTTCCTTTTGATGATTTTTGTGCAGCTATTAAAGTACCATAGTGGGGTTTGTGTGAAAGGATTAGAGAGCGGCCTACACCTCTCATGGACTTGTATGCGAAGATTTGCCAAGGGAGCATCTTCTCAAAGGAGAGTGGTAAAATTCGTAATATTCATCTCCCGTCTATTCGCTACTTTTCCTACTTTATTGCCAAGTGTGTTCTTGCTAGGGAAACTGCTAATAAATTATCCTCATATGATCTAGCCTTCATCTTAGCTGCTTTAAAACGAGATAGGACTTATAATTTGGGTGCCTTGATAGCTTTCCATCTTGCTGCTAACCGCGAGAAAGGTGGAATTTGTGGAGGCCTCATCGCCTCTCATCTATTAGCTTTGCATGGTGTAGTGCCTCATCATTTAGACCTACAGTTTCCCATAGAGAGGTTTGACCTTAATTCCATGATACAGCATAAATCCGTTTCTTCTTGGGCTAATTTGAGCGATTTGTCTTATGAAATAACCTTTCTTAAGGCTAGTTGGAGAAGGGGTAAGTCCAAGCGTGTTGTTCTTTTGCCTGCACCTATTTTGTTTAACCCTGAAGCCAGGATAGGATGGTCACTCACTAAGGAAGAGCTCGATACATATCTGGGGGAGCTCTCCCAGCAAGAGCAGGTTACTAGAAGGGAGGTTACAGATGATTCGGTCCAGCCATCGAATGAGGGGGAGTCTTCATACCAGCAACCTACCTATGATTGGGGAGCTTCTTCTTCTTCGCAAGGGCCTAACCACGATCATTCTTATGATGACCTGTCGGGTTGGGGTTCCTACCTTCCTTGGGATTGATCTCCACTTAGGCCAAAAGCCTAAGCTTGGGGGGAGGTATACCGACATCACACTCATCTACTTATCATTTTCAGTCGGTACTTTGCATATCCATGTTTTGCTTTCTTTTTAGTTTTTGTTCTTGCTTTATTTTTGCTTTCCAAAACACAAAAAGACCAAAAATATTTTCGTTATTTCTCTTTGTTTGCTTCTTTGTCTTTTTAGCCTTGGTTTGCTTCTTCCTTTTAGCTTTGTTTTGATTATTCGAAAAAACCCAAAAAGAGTTCGCTTTGCTTGTTCTTCCTTTTTGTTCTTGCCTTTAAACATCAAAAACCCAAAAATATAATTTTTGGTCTTCTTTGGTTTTGTGAAGTTCATTGCAGGGTTCAGCAGTCCTCAGTGGAGTTTGGTTTCATGTTATTATTCAGGCCACACAAGTGAAGGGCAATAATGAAGATTACTGACGACTTGAGGTGTGGCAAGAGGCTGGTAATGAACTCTATTTGTTTTCATTTTTGTACATATACTCATCATTGTGGGCATGCTTAGTCTGTTCATGTAAGGTGTATGTTATTTATGGATGCTTAGTAGTTTTTGCTTTCTTATGATTAGCTCCAGCTTGCTAATGGTTCGTAGCATGTCATATGAATGTTTGCTTGCATTGTTCTATTCATAACTTGGTATGACATTGTTGTATCCTCCTCTGAATGTTCTATTTGAATCGACTTGGCACATGCTCACGCATGCATATGACTAAACAAAAGCTCAGTTAAGCCTCGATGATTTATTTTGCCTCAGAGTTCTTGTGTCACTTTTATGCCACTATTAATTTTGTTTTGTCGCAAGCATGATTATGAAAGTTATTGATCTCTCGATTGTCGCTCCCTTTATATTGCTAGCCTTCACTTGTGCTGAGTATAAGCTTTACTCGTGCATCAAACTCCCCAAAACCAAAGTTGCCCAAAAGAGTCCACCATATCTACCTATTAGCATCATTGCTACTCCTTGCATATTTATTATGCTCTGTTTTCTTTCGAATAAATTGTTTGCTTGTTATGAGGAATTTAGTTAGTAAAGCTCTCACGAACTTGATGGCACACTTTATTTCTTGCACCTAATAAACCGGAACTATTCCCATGGTAAATAAGAATATTGCTGAGATGCTCTCAGGAAAGAGGAAAGAGAGAAAAACACCATTTCCCATGGTAAATAAGAAGATTGCTGAGATGCTCATTGTCTGCTTGCCTTGTCATTTTTGATATGGGGATTCTTCCGTATCATCGGGCAAGGGGTACCCCATTGGCGGTTCTCTATGATACGCATGTATTTACTATGACAAGAACTTACCGGTAACTAAAGTTGAGTAGCATGAGGAGCAGCCCCGTACTCAAGGGACATGAGATTTTCAGTTTATGGTATGTCAAGCATAAAACTCATATTGGACCTCACTTTCACCTTAACCATTTAAAGATGCTTATGATAGGGGCAATGAGAGCTCAAAGCTAATGAGTACCATACTTTTAGCATTTGGAAGCCTTTCAAACTTTTCAAAACCTTTTCACTTCCTTGTTGAGTCACCACTTATTCTATGAGAACTTTCTTGAGAACATAGTTGTCATTATTAGTGTAATGTGCTTGTTTCAAAACATGGTTAATTGTGTCATGACTTTGATGCTTGTATCTTTGATATCTTTACTTCTAGTCTTCACTTGAACTTCAGAGGTGCCTTGGCATTTATGTTTGCTCTACAATCAAAGGCAAGCGAGATACCACTCTATCATACCTTTTTATGAGCATTGCAATGTTGCTTATGTTTATGTTTCATGCTACTTATTACTTTTGAGTTGGAATCTCTTCATAGCCTACAATGACTATTGGGTAGCCTTATTTGCTTACTCCTTATAATGAATTGTCTAAGTACTTGATCATATGCTGAGAATATATACATCTTATGAAGCAAATGTGTTCGTGAAAGTTTCTTTTATCGCACTCAGTTTTCAACTGAATTGCTTGAGGACAAGCAATAAGATAAGCTTGGGGGAGTTTATACGTCCAAAACGTATCTACTTTCCTGAACACTTTTTCTATTGTTTCTCCCCTAAACTTGTGTGATTTGGATACAATTAACACGGACTGAAGCTATTTTCAGCAGAATTACCTTGGTGTCTAGTTTTTGTGCAGAAAATCAACTATCAGGAAAAATCCTGGAAAATATGCCAAAAATCCTATTTCACCAGAAGACTCTCGGAGCCAGAAGACGAGACGGAGGAGGGCCACGACAGGCCCACACCACCTGGCCGTGTGGGTCAAGCCTGGCCACGCTAGGAGGTGGTGTGGCCACCTCGGACACCCCCTCGGCCTCCCTCTTCGCCTATAAGATGCCCCTTGACCTAAAAACTCTGGGGGGCTTTGGCGTTTTTCCAGATAGAGTTCCGCTGCGCTGCCACCACCAGAGACTGCGATTCGGAACCAGAAAATCCATTCTGGCACCCTACCGAGACGGAGAATTGGAGGAGATCATCGCCATCATCATCACCATTGCTTCTCCATCAACCATCTATGTTTCCCCCATCCATGAGTGAGTAATCCCCCGTTGTAGGCTATGGGTATGGTAAGGATTGGATGAGATCATTCATGTAATGGCATCAGATTGTTAGGGCATGGTGCCTAGTATCTATTATTAGTGCTTTTTGACTTTGTTGCAACTTGTTATGCTTAATGCTTATCACTAGGTCCCGAGTGCCATGATTTCAGATCTGAACATGTTATTGATTCATGATGATAGTATTGTTTATGATCTAACCTGCAAGTTGTATACTCATATTGTTGTTCGGAACCAAAGGCCCCGAAGTGACAATAATCGGGATAACCGGAGGGAATGGCTTTGTTGTGAGGATCACATGTGTACACGGAGTGTTAATGCTTTGCTCCAGTGCTCTATTAAAAGGAGCACCTTAATTTCCAGTAGTTCCCTTGAGGCTCCGCTACAAATGGGCTGGCAGGACAAAAGATGTTGTGCAAGTTCTCATGACGAGCACGTATGACTATATATGGAACACATGCCTATGATTATTTAGTACTTGGATGCTTTACCTTATTTACCTACAAATGCCCTTTATCTTGATTGCTATATGAATTGTCTTGTCCATGCAATGCTCATCCATCCATCCCTATGCCTACCGCGCTTTAATTCTACTGTTTACTGCTATTGTTACTACTGTATTTACTTTTACTACTGCCATCACTTTGTTATTGCTACTACAAAACTGTTGCTACTGATAAACTGCTATGAGCAAGATTGATTCCAGGTGTAGCTGAATTGACAACTCAGTTGTTAAGGCCTATAAATATTCTTTACCTCCCCTTGTGTCGAATCAATAAATTGGGTTTTACTTCCCTCGAAGACTGTTGTGATCCCCTATACTTGTGGGTCATCACGGAGCTCAATTGCTAAACTAGTTTAAACTCGAAAACGAAGCCGGCTTGTAGTACCAACAATTCACTACTCAGAAAATTCCCGCATCCGGCAATCAGATAAAGAACCAAAGTATAAACTTATAAAATTTAGATTTATACCTGAAGGTAGCATTTTTAGAATCGGAAATCTTAACTAGAACAAACATGAGCATAAAGTACTTTCAAGTATCCTGGGATTTTCGACTATGACATGATCATTCGGAAATAAGATGGCAATATAAAACTTCTCAGAAAAATTTGAGGCAAGCAATACTTTATTTCTCATTGAACATGTACACATATATGATTACAAAGAAAGAAAAATTTAAGAATAAAAGGGATGTAGCTGAGCAATATTCTGCCTAATTCTTCCGGGTTTATACTGCCTCCATCTCTCTTTCTTTTCTTAGTAGCTGGTCTTTATTTGACTGGCCGCATATCAGTTAGATAGTAAGAACCATTGTGCAATACTCGGCTAACTAAAAAGGGCTCTTCCCATACTGGGGAAAGTTTGTGCTTTCTTTTCTGCACAAGCTGGAGAACCAAATCGCCTTTATTGAAAGACCGGTTTTTGACTCTCTGGCTATGATACTTGTGTAAGTTCTATTGATAGGCTGTTGATCTCATCTCAGCAACAACGCGAACTTCTTCGATTAAATCGAGATAATTTTGTCGAGAAATTTCGGCATCCTCTTCAATATACGCAGTAACTCGGGGAGAAGTATGAATCAAATCACTAGGAAGAACTGCTTCTGCACCATAGACCAAGAAGAAAGGTGTCTATCTGGTTGACCTGTTCGGAGTTATTCGTAAACCCCATATCACAGAAGGTAATTCCTCTGCCCAAGCCCCCGCAGCACGACGTAGTGGTGCTTCGAGTCTTGGTTTTAGGCCTTGTAGGATTAAACTATTTGCTCTTTCAACTTGTCCATTAGCCAGTGGATGTGTGACTAACGCAATGTCCATTAGCCAGTGGATATTTTGTTCATCGCACAATTCGGCAAGTTCTCCCATAGAAAAATTACTCCCGGTGTCTGTGATAATGCTATGCAAATACCCATATCGGATTATAACATCTTCGACAAATCTTCTGGCTATTGCTCCATCACAACTTGTAACAGGTTTAGCCTCAATCCATTTTGTGAATTTATCCACCATCACTAAGAGGTGAGTAAATCCACTTGGAGCCCGTTTAAACGGTCCTACCATGTCAAGCCCCTAGACCGCGAAAGGCCATGTTATAGGTATTGTTCGCAGCTGATCAGCCGGAACATGAGCTTGTTTGGCATACTTTTGGCAACCTTTGCACGTCTTGCCCAGCCGTTCGGCATATGCCTTGGCTGTAAGCCAGAAAAATCCGTGTGTAAAAGCTTTTGCCACTAAAGATTTGGCTGTAGCATGATGGCCGCATTCGCCTTCATGGATTTCTTGTAGGATTTCCACTCCTTCTTCCGGAGATACGCAGCACTAAAATACCCCAGATACACTCTTCTTATAGAGCTCACCATTTATTATTGTATAGGTTTTTGCTCGTCGGAGGATCTGCCGGCTCAGAACCTCGTCTTCGGGTAATTTTCCATCTACTAAGAAATCAAGAAAGGGTTGAGTCTAGCTGGGATTTACATCTAGAACTGCCACTAAAGGTGAGTCGGATTTGGTCGGATATTCCTCATCTACTACTTTTATAGAGGGAACTTTGAGGTGCTCTAGAAAAGCGCCATCCAGTACCTTTTTCCGTGTAGAGCCTATTCGAGATAACGCATCTGCTTCCTCATTTTCTGTTCGAGGGATGTGTTGAACCTCAAACCCTTCGAACAATTTAGATAGCTCATCCACGACATCACTATATGCTTCCATGTGTTTATTTGCATTACAGATATCCGACACTTGTTGGGCAACAAGATCTGAATCTCCATAACACATTAATCGTCGGATGTCGATATCCTTAGCAATCCGGATTCCATGCAGCAATGCTTCATATTCGGCAATGTTATTTGTTGTCGTGAAGTGGATCTGCAACAAATAGAAAAGTTTATCTCCTTGGGGTGACTTGAGCACCACGCCAGCCCCCGAGTGCCTTAGACCCGTCAAAATGTAAGGTCCAGTATTCTGACTCTAGGAGGGTCATATTCTTTGTTGTCTCTGTCCAATCAGCGACAAAGTCAGTGAGGATTTGGGATTTGATTGTTGTATGGGGTTTGTACTCAATTGTGAAAGCTGAAAGCTCTATGCCCCATTTTGCGACACATCCTGTAGCATTGCTGTTGTTGATTATATCTCTCATGGGAGTTGTGCTCACCATGGTAATTGGATGTTCCTGAATGTAATGCCATAACTTCTGGGATGCGAAGAACACACCATAAACTAGCTTTTGATAATGTGGATACCGCTGCTTTGATTCAGTTAGGACTTTGTTGAGGTAGTAAGTCGGACGCTGCACTAGGTGTTCTTGTTTTTCCTCTGGTCACTCCACCACCATGACGACGATGATGACTCTGTTTGTCGCAGCCAGATAGAGCAACATCGGTTCACGAGGTTCTGGTGCTGCAAGGATAGGAGAAGATGAGAGTACTGCTTTCAGGTCTTGTAGTGCAGCTTCAGCTTCGTTAGTCCAAACAAACT
The DNA here is from genome assembly GCA_910589775.1 of Avena eriantha. NCBI lineage: Eukaryota > Viridiplantae > Streptophyta > Magnoliopsida > Poales > Poaceae > Avena > Avena eriantha. The sequence goes on along the minus strand of OU342745.1, from coordinate 91,561,907 downwards.
TTTTGGTATTTTTCATGAGCTTATAGAGTGGTGTGGCTCTTTCACCGAGCCAGATTACAAATCGACTGACTGCAGCAATGCAACCAGTTAGTCTTTGAATGTCTTTCAGGCGAGTCGGCCTGGAAATATTGAGTATAGCCTTAATTTTGTCTTGATTCACCTCTATGCCTCTTTGAGACACGATGAAACCTAACAATTTGCCAGCTGGTATTCCAAAGAAAAACTTCTTTGGGTTAATCATTATGTTTTATTTTTATAGATTAGCGAATGTTTCCTCCAAGTCGGAAATTAAGGTTTCCTTCTTTTTGGACATCACCGCTATGTCGTCCACATATGCATGTACATTGCGTCCGATTTGATCGTGGAGGCAACGCTGCATAGTGCGTTGGTATGTAGCTCCTGCGTTCTTGAGCCCAAAGGGCATCGTAATGAAACAGAAGGTTCCGAAGGGGGTTATGAATGAAATTTTGACTTTGTCTGACTCCTTCATCAAAATTTGGTGATAACCAGAATATGCGTTGAGAACAGTGTTGTCCTTTTTAGGGACCATTATAGGATTGGCCGACCACTCAGTGTGGATGACCTATTCTATGAATCCGACTAACTCTAGCCGAGCTAGTTCCTTAGCTATTGCTTTTCGCTTTTCATCGCTGAAATGTCGTAAGGACTATTTGACAGGTTTAGCGTTTGGGTGTACATTTAGAGAGTGCTTGGCAAGTTCCCTAGGTACTCCGGTAATGTCAGATTGCTGCCATGTGAAGATATCTTGATTTGCTTGGAGGAACTTGACGAGCGTGCTTTCTTATGCGCTATCTAAACCTACACCTATCTGGGTCACCTTGGAGGGATCATCATCCTTCAATGGTGTTGTCTTCATCTCTTCTGATGCCTTGAACTCCGGAGTCGGATTTGTCACCTCCTTCTTTATCGCGGGCATCTCGGACGGGTCGATGGTCTTCTTGATCTTCTGGTTCTCCTGGGCATGTAGTACGGCTACAGCAAAGGAGGCATTTCCGTCTTCGCACTCTCGTGCTTTCTTCAGGTCTCCCCTGATGGTGATCACGCCCTTTGGACCTGGAATTTTCATCATATTGTAAATGTAACACGGACGATCCATGAAGGCCCAGTAAGCCGGATGTCCGAATATAGCGTGGTATGCACTCTTGAACGGGACCACTTCAAAGGAAAGTGCTTCCGTTCGGTAATTCTTTGGAGTTCCAAAAGTAACATCCAAAGTGATCTCTCCGAGGGAAATTGCTTGTCTTCCTGGGACAACTCTATGAAAGATCACACAGCTATGATTCAGCTGAGTTTCCGAGATCCTCATCTGACGTAGCATTTCGATGTAGAGGATGTTGATGCTGCTGCCATCGTCCATGAGAGTCTTGGAGAAACCATAGCCGTCAATAAGAGGATTGACGACTAAGGCGTATTTTCCTCGCCTATGCAACTTAGGCGAATGATCAGCACGGTCAAAGGTAATTATCACTTCCGACCAGTCCAAGAATTGAGGGACAGCCGGAACCATTGCGTTAAGCTCATGCAAAACCGCCTTCTTGACCTTAGCTGGTTAAGACCCAAGGAAAGTGACATACGTGTCTTTCTTCGTTGGGAAGTTCTTCTTTCCATAGGACTTGGGATTTGAAGGGTCAGCTTCCTCCATGTCGGAATCTTCCTTGGTCTCCTTTTCTTTTTCGAGATTCTTCTTTCCCTTCTTCCGCTTAGCCCTGTAGCTAGTGGAGTCGTATTTTTTATGTCATTGTTGAAACGACACTCGGAATTTGTGTGGTACGAGCCCCCGTTGGCATCTAAGTGATGCACACACGGGTTATTGGCAATGTCGGCCCAGGAGTAGGTTTTGCCAAGTTGCTGGTCTCCTCTACCCTAGACTCTTGACATCCCACGACCGCGTCCACAGCCGCCTCCGTGCCCTCCTCGTCCTCCAGACCCAAAAGTAGCAGTGACAACTGCGGTTTCCACGTTGGGGTTTACTTCTGAGGTGTTCTTGCGCTTCTGAGCTTGTTGCTTCGGCTGTTTTGCCAACTGTGGTACCGCCAGGACATTTAGTAGTCCTTCTGCGTCGTGATCGGCATCTGCATATTTTCTTGCCGTTTCTATCATCTCTCCCAGATCAGTGACCTTGTCGCACTTCAAGAGGTGACGTTGTAAACCAATTGGGAGTCCTGCAGTGAAAGCGCCAATCGCAGTTTGATCATTTACCCCTTCGCAGGAGTTCTTGGTGTCGATCCATCGTCCAAGGTAATCTCGGCAAGTTTCTCCGGCTTTCTGGGTGCAACATTGTAGGTCTCCTACCGTACAGGGCCTCCGATATGAGATGATCACTTTGCGGCCCAAAAGTTGGGGTGTATAGGCAACGCGGTACCCAAGTTCCCTGAAATCAGCCGGGATGACTATAGTTGGTGTGCCAAATACTCAGAGGGTCTTTTTCGGCACGAATTCAACTTTACGTTTCAATACAAAAAATCAGGCTAACGGGCGTCAAGTTGGGCCCCTCCTGTCAGTTCGCCGTTATGTCGCTCCCGTCGCTTAGGCGGGTTGGCTGTCACGTAGGCTTGCAGCGTTGGCACAGTGCATATGACAATGCCCCCTACCCAGTGTATTGACGTGACAAAATAGGGCCCATGTATCGGCGTTATAATTATTTTTTGTTTACTTAGAAACTGGAACGGCCACCGCCACGCGTCTCTTCTTGGACTTCTGTCCCAATCATTAACCCCTACTATAAAAGCGCATTGACGGTTCCACTATTCCCCTGCCTCGTAGAAACCACTCTTCTTCTTCCCGTCTTCTCCTTGCCGCCATGGAAGATCTACACACTCTAGAGACAAACTTCACTACCCATGACAACAAGAAGATAGACGTTGTCTACACCAACGAGGAGGAGACAGTGGTGCATGTCCTGAGGATGTACAAGGGTTGGCTTGCGATAGACGAGGACAAGTTTGTGGGATTGGACCTCGAGTACACCCCGGAGCACCCATATCAAGTGAATGAAGTTGCCGTCGTTCAACTTGCCATGCGGAAACACGTCCTCGTCTACCACCTCTCCCGGTTTGTAGATGTGCTCTCTGTAGCTAACCGCTTTTAGGGTTTTCTCCTCTTGTTCTTTATCCACTTCTTCATCTTGCAACTACTGGATTTTACTTAGGACCAAATAAATTAGGGTTTGCCTATGTCTCAATCGACAAAGATTTTCTTTAGTCTCAATCACCTAAGAAAAGTGCAACGTAGTTAAAAGAAATGTGCAACTCGTTCAGTCGACTAAGAAATAGCAAAACCGAATAAATTATGACAATACAATGTTGAGAGTCTTGATCTTGCATTTACTAAACTTTTCAAAATTATATTGAGATGATGATCTTGCATTGACAAAATATTTGTAGTTACAAATTTTGGTGATGACAAACTACATACTTTCAGGACTGAGAGGAAATGACTGGCGTTGTGCTAGTTTCTTGAAAAAAAAGGGAATTGTTTTTTGCACTGTCGACACAACAACTGATTTTTCGAAATTTTATCAAGAGGAAATTATAATTCCTGCGCACAACTGGATCGATATTCAGCATCTTGTCAAGATCCTAGGGGGCAGGAAGAAGGATGGAATGGCATCACTAGCAACTAAAATCCTCGATGATTCGTACGTCACAATGAAGGAAGATTTCTCTAAGGATAGGCACGATTTCTGAAACGAGTGGCCGTTGTCTGATATAAACCTGTAGTATGCAGCCATAGATGCTTACGTGACCTACCAGCTGTACAAGAACATCCATTTTTTTCAACGTTACCTCGTGTTTTGCCCTATTTGCAAGAGGGAAGACGAGCTTAGGGGAGCTCTTTGTAGAAAATACCGAATAGCTGAGTTTGAAGTTGAATATGCAAAGAAATTGGCTGCATCTGAAGCAGTTGACAGAGAGGCTGCAGCTGAAGCGGCAAACAGAGAGGCAGCATCTTCTAGCGGCAACAATCAGGCCTGTGATGTACCGCTAATTGTGCCGCGGGACGCTGAAAATAGGAAAGCCAAGTCAGATGCCATTTGGGACAAAGCAGTTCGTCGGACGTGGAGTACCTGGAATGATAGCAAGCGCGTCAAGTGGTCTGATGAGGAGTGAATTAAATTTTACTTGTCAGTGTTATGTTTCTGTTTTGTGGAACTCAGTTATCTTGCCAAGATGTCTAGCGCATCAAGTGATACTAGTAAAATTAATTTAACCCTCGTTGTGTTATGTTTATGTATGTGTCTTGTAGCTTGTCAAGATGGTAGCTTCTTAACTGGCAGTTTGAAACAATGCCCTTTTCCTCTCTCGCTAAACATATATGTTTCATTTTGCCCAAATTGGTAGCAAATCTAGAGAAGATTCTCACTTCGATATTTTGTTCCCTTTTGGACCTCTTTTTGCCTCCGAACAGGTGGCAAATCTAGAGCAACAAATAACACCAGGCAGAATACATTCATTCAAAAAACAAAACAAATGTAGATATAGCTATGCGCAGCTAAATAGGATATAGCGATAGAAAGTAGGTTGCTTAACGAGGTTCGATGCATTCAGCCAGAAATAGGATATAGCTAGAAAGGAGCTGCTGGGCAGCAGGGGCAGCCGCCGCAGCTGCAGGCACATCCTGCAAGCGCTCGTGCCTCCGCCATCTCCCTCTGGTGCTTCTGCCACTTCTTGCTGCCCAGTTTCTTGGACTTGGGGGCCTTGGGCTTGATTGGAGGCATGCGACCCTCTTTGATGGCCACCGCTAGAGGTTTCGGAGGTGAATGCAGAGAGCACGGTGTTCAGCAATGTAGGCGTTGATGTTCACGGGCTCGGGCTTGCCGCTTTTGTGGATACCGGAGCCCGCGGCCTCTGCATGCTTCAGTAAGGTGTTCAAGACGGTGCCACTGGCGGCGCGACTCGTCAAGCAGTAGACGCCCCCCTTGCGGAAGGGGCAGCTGTAGGGGTCCCTGAGGAAGCCGTCGTACTTGTCAGCCCGCAGCCTCCTCAACACCTGACGAGCCTTGGTGTGAATGGACTCATCATCGCTACAGACGTCGCTGTCGGAAACCTATTGGAAGAAAGGGAAAATGGGGGAGTAGATGGTGTAAGAAGATCGAGCAATCGAAATGCGAACAAGCGAATCCTAATAAACCAAGATCTAGCATCCAACGATGGGAACGGTGTTGGATAATTAGGCACAATTTCCATGATTAATTCCAAAATATTAAACATGACAATACCAGCTAAATTTTAAATAGATTAGCCCATTATTTCTAACAAACGGTAGAAGAACCAGGGGAGGGGAGCGAACCCAAGTTACCTCCGACCATAGGTCGTCGATGCCGGTGTCGTACGGGTTCAGCAGAGCGATGTACTTATCTGGATCGTAGGTGCCCAAGAAGTGCGTGATCTGCTTGTCACCGACGGGGGCCTCCTCGCCGGTGGGGGGCTCCTCTTCGGCGTCTCCGTCGGTAGCTAGGACGGGGGCCTGGACGGGAACGGCGGCTGCCATCGATGCCTCCACTAGGGCATGGACAGGGACAGCGGCTTCTTTCAACGCGTAGAGAGGGACCGGCAAGGAGACGGGGGCCTCCTCGCCGGCGGCCACGGAGGTGACGATGGCCACCTTATCCTCCTCGGCCATCGCCGGCGCGGACGGGGTATTCTCGGGAGTTTGCAGATGCTGGTGGGACAGTGGAGAGGGTTGCGTGAGGATAGTGAGCGAGAGTGGGAGTGGGTGTGCGGAGAGGGGCTCTATACCTAAGGTGGATAGAAGCAAGGCACGTTTCGTTGCACCACCGTGCAACGTGCCGTGCAGTCGACTGCACCGTGCACCGCGACACGCGCACGGTACGTCACGTTTTTTCCCGGGACATGCATGGCAGTTCTGTATTGGCCGCATGCAAAGGACGCACACACAATTTCTATGTACGAAGTTTGACACGGCCCTAAAATTGGCGATAGTTAAAAGTGGAAATGTAGAGGGGAAGGTAGGTGGCTGTACGGCGAGATTTGTGGGGTTGTGATAGATTCGGTAAAGGGATGTGTTGATGGCTGCGAGTGACTCGATGAACCGGAGACGTTAGGTCTCGTCAAGCTCAGCTGTTCGGCCTCCAGCTAGCGCGTCCAAGCTTCTTACGGTGGGCCCCAGTTGGAAGTGAGATTGAGAGCCGCTGCGTAAAAATGGGATGTGTAACTACCTCGGTGAATTACGCTCTTAGTTAATGCCTGGATGAACGAAAGTGGTTAAAATAGTACGGTGGGGCCCAGGGCCACTCACGGTAGACCTTTCGGCCGTCCTAACCACTTTCAGTCAACGGGACAAGAACGAGCGGCGTAATCGGCAGGCGAAGGGATCAACTACATACACAAATGAGTATGTATGCAAGCCACATACAACAGTACATCAGAGCCATTCCATCTAAAAGAAATAGAAATATTGCAACGCCATACGGCAAGATCCAAATATCCTAGATAGATATAATAAGTTAGGATAGCTCCTCATACATCACACATCAGAGTATCAGGCGGAAGCGGAAAACAAGATCCGAGTACGGATAAGAAGCAAATTGGCATAAGATGCCCCATAAATAAACACATCCCGCCCACAGATCACACGGATCCCCGTTCCCGGAATCTCTACACCGAATGATCGTTGCCAACATCATCTGTCTCTTCCACCCAGTATCCATCTTGCGGGTACACCTGTTCATCTGAATCAAACAATTTATCGTGTGAGACCCTAGGGGTACTCAGCAAGTCTTTATGCCACTAAAGGGGACACAACCTGGGGTGACGCAATTGCAGCAAAAGATAATACCTAACAATTCTATAGAGACTCGCAAACCTTCCGCCTAACCAATGATAGACGGAAGTCCGTGAATTAAGAACAACAGTTATAACAGTATAATTAACAGATCCATCCTCCTCCTCGCTTACCAACGAGGAAGCGGACGAACAACCCCCATCATCCATTGGCAGTTTTTATTAACCATTCCATGAGTATTGCACTATTTACTAGTCAAGTACTTAGTCAATTTGAAAGCGGTACTTTAGTTATACTTGTCTATGATCGAGAAACTGTGCTCCAAGTCGTCCATAACCGCGGACACGGCTTTCAGAAAGATTTACCCTGCAGGGGTGCACGAATAGCAACACACACTCGATCAACCTCGGAAAAACCAAATCAAAACCCAACGAGGCATTCACGACAAAGCAATCACAGGATTCAGAAATATTTCAGGGGGCCACCCCATTAAGCTACCCGCAACGAAGTTGGCCGGCTCCGAGACGGACCCAAGGTTTGTGTGGACGGCGGTAAACGACTGGGAACCCGAAAATGTGACTGGGCTTGTCGATACAGCGAAAACGTGTCACGATCCAAAACAGTACAGGTGCTCCTCGCACAATCTTAAATAAAGCAGTAACATGGCATAAGTACAGAATAGTAATAAAGCCCCAAACTAATTGTGGCCCCAAGAAATAAGAATGAATCAAGCTCTGGCGCAGGGGGGTCCATAGGCCTCCCGGATGTGGATAGTGCGAATAGTCAAGGAACAGGAATCAAGTACTCGGGGTCCTACGGGACACAAGTGAGCAGGAAAAACCAAATAGCAGATATTGCTCACCGGTGCCTCTTTCATTAGTTATCCCATTACTACTTAGGTTATGTTGTTTAGGTACCTCATTATCCATCAGACACTCACATACCCTACTCATGCTTTTCTACGACTCGCATGGCTCAAACAACTCCTGTAGTAATGGCTCATGGGACCGGAACAAGCTTAGTGTGGTTTAAAAGTAAAGGCTATGCAGTACTTGGGATTCAATTTAATGCAATCGCGACTCAATGATGCAAGAATAAGATAGAGGCAATAGGTACTGTATGTATGCAAGCATGTGGTAGTGCTTGCCTGGCAGCTCAGTTGAAGCGAGAGATGGATCTGGGTAATACTCCTGTGATTCCTGGTAATTCTCCTGCTGGGCGTCTATTCGAAGAAGAACCAAACAAACAAGGGCCAACATAAATAAAGTGCGTAAGCACATAAATTGAAATGCAACAAGCAACCAAGCATGCCATGATGCATGATGCACAATTTACATGGCATTAAAGTAGCATGGCAAAGGTGGGGTGTGGATACAAGAAATAAAGCACTTTATTATTTATTTGCCCAAGTTTTATTGTCATAAACGGTTCAGATTTTAAATGACAACATGATGCATGCTTCAATTCAGAACAAGGACTGCATAAATAGAACGGGCTCATCGCGCTGATCGATTTAGACATATTATTTGTCAAATTTGGAGTTATAAAACAAAAGTTATTAATTGAATAAGGAAAAGGGTATTTTTATTGTAATTTTAATCATCTCGAAAATTAAAGTGTTCAAAATATATTTTGAATTGCATATTTAGATTCCTCACATTTTTCTGATTCCAAAACATATATTATTTGTATTATTTGGATTTGTATTTTAAAAATTATTTGAATCTGAAAAGAATTTGAATTTAAAATAATTTGAAAAAGATTTGAATAAAAACAGACTCAGGGATTACTTTTTATACCCAAGCAAATCTAGCCACGGTCACTGACGGGTGGGCCTGGTGCTGACTGGGCAACGCGCGCAGAAAAAGCTTTTGTCACGCGGGTCTGGCTCACCCATAGGGGCTGACAGGCGGGACCAGCGGCGGAAGGCCCACGTGCCAGCGATGCGGGAGGCAGGGGCTGACAGGTGGGGCTGCGGCTGGAGCGCGGGTTGCAAACAGGAAAAGCCAGGGGGTTTTCTGCAAACGCGCTGGCGTGGCTGACTGGTGGGGCTGAAAGGAGCGCGGGTTGCAGTAATTAAAAAGGGGAGGGGCTTTTTGCAAAACGACCACGGGCGGCTACTGTTTCTCTTCTCCTCGCGTCTGGCGGCAGGTGGGAGCGCGGCGCGGATCGGGGACTCGAACCTGGGACGCGGGCGTGCGCTCCGGGGTGGCTAACCAGTGCGGCTGGCTCGGGGGAGTTGACAGGAGGGTAGCGGGGGCCTAGATAGGGGTTGCGCGGCACGAAAACGCTGCAGACGCCGGCAAGCCCTGGCGCGCGGAGGCTGCTCGACGAAACGCACGGCGAGACTATAGCGGGACGGTGAGGCGGAGGATGTCAGGGAGATGGAGATGCTCACCGCGAGTTGCCTGGTGGTGTTGGATCGGCGCGAGGAGCGGCGAGGCGTCGGGGATGCAGGCGCTCCGTCGGCTAGGGTTTCCTGCAGGGCAGCGAGGCGCGGGGTTGCTGGGGAGCTTCTCCTTCGCGTAGGCGCGGTCGGGGTGATGCAGTAGGGCTTCCTCGGTCGCCCAGGCCACCTCCAGGTCAAGCGCGCCGGCAGGATCGTCGGGGCGAGGTGGTTGCTGGCGGCGACCGGCGTCGGCTGCTGGTGGTTGGAGAGGAAGGAGGGGAAGAAGGGGCGTCTCGGGGTGGATCTGGGCGAGCTCTGGGAGACGTGAGGAGGGAGGAAAAGGAGGAAAAGGGAGGGGAGAGGGAGGCGTGCACGGCAGGAAAAGGTGGACTCGGTTCCACCTTTTCTCCTCCTCCTCCTCGCCGAGCACATGGGCGAGCTGGCTGGGGCTGGACCTGGGACTGCAGGTGGACCAGGGCAGGGCGAGGGAGACGGCGGGGAGGCTGGGCTGGAGGGGGACCCTCGGGTCAGGGAGAGAGAAGAGAGGGAGGGTAGCTAGGCTAGGTTAGATGGGGCATGGCTCGGGTTAGGGTTAGTTAAGGTTAGGGAGAGGGTTAGGGTTAGCTAGGGTGTGGCTCAGCAGGTTAGAGAGAGAGGGAGGAGGTGGCCAAGCTAGTGAGAGAGAGAGAGGGGGGTTTAGAGTTAGGCTTAGTGTAATTTAGGTGTAAAAAGAAAATAAAGAGAAAGCTAGGTTTGAATTTTATTAGTTATTTAAATTTGATTTAGGTGATGAGGCCAAACCAAAAGGAAAGGTGAAGCTTGAACTTGCTTGAGTTAATGTGGAGGAGGAATAAGAATGAAAGAGGGAGAAAAGAAATAGATGGAAAAAGACCACATATGCTCATGCATGGAGAATTAGCAATGAGTGGAAAATGAGATGGATGAGATTATGAGGGTGGTGTAATGGTAGGAGATGATCTTCCAAAGATAGGATCCACTAAAACAAAAGAAAACCCAATGAGGTGGAGGTGGTGTAGAGCTTGCATGGCCCATGCAAAAATAATAATGCCATTATTTATTTTGTGACAACAATAATAATATGATGGCATTATTCTTATGCATTTCCAAAAATGGAGATAAAACCAAGCACAAGAATTTAGAAGATTGATCCACCCCAACTACATGAGCTAGAATTAAAATGTCACCAGAAAAAGAATTACAAGCTCATGGTGAAGGGATGGTGGAATTATAAAGTGGTAGAAATAAAGGTGGTGGAATGGAATAAAAGATATGCCCCCCAACTCAACTTGGGCATTTAGACAATATATCAACAACCAAATACAATATCAAGAGGCAAATACAATTAATAGTGCATGTGATAGAAGAACCAAAAGAAAAGGAGTTTTATATGATGCTCAAATGCAAGGTGGCATGATGACATGAGCATGATATAATTATGATGCAATAATAATATATATAAAGTAGCCAATATCTTACTAGGGCAAGTAGCATTACAATTGTTAGACAATTGGGGTGCTACAGGATGTGTCTTATTAAAATCAAGAGGCAATAAACTGTAGTTGTCCATCGACGACCGTGCACTCGATGACGCATGTGTTGTGGCGTAGTAGTAGCAGTAGTAGGCTTTTTATACTTGATTAAACGTGACATGAAGGCTCGACGAATTTTTCCATGGACGGCATCCTGTTCCTTCTTGTAGAGGGAGACGTCAAGATGGGGCCTTGTCAAGATGGTAACTCGTTAACTGGCAGTTTGAAAGAGTACCCTTTTCCTCTCTCGCTAAACAGACATGTTTCATTTTGCCCAAATTGGTAGCAAATCTAGAGAAGATTCTCTCTTCAATAATTCGTTCCCTTTTGGACCTCCTTTTGCCTCCGATCAGGTAGCAAATCTAAAGCAGCAAATCACACCAGGCAGAATACATTCATTCAGAAAACAAAACAAATGTAGATATAGCTGTGCGCAGCTAAATAGTATATAGCGATAGAAAGTAGTAGGTTGCTTAATGGGGTTTGATGCATTCAGCCAGAAATAGGATGCAAGCAAAATATAGAAAATCAAAAGAAGCTGCTTGGCAGCAGCAGTCGTGGCAGATGCAGATATATTCAAGGAGACATCCAACCCATTCATTCACCAGTGCCTCCATCTCCCTCTAGTGCCCCTGCCACTTCTTGCTGCCCAGTTTCTTAGACTTGGGGGCCTTGGGCCTGATTGGAGGCATGCGACCCTCTTTGATGGCCACCCGCTGGAGGTTTCGGAGGTGAATGTCGAGAGCACGGTGTTCAGCGATGTAGGCGTTGATGTTCGTGGGCTCAGGCTTGCCGCTTTTGTGGATGCCAGAGCCTGCGGCCTCTGCATGCTTCAATAAGGTGTTCAAGACGGTGCCGCCGACGGCGCGACTCGTCAAGCAGTAGACGCCCCCCTTGCGGAAGGGGCAGCTGTAGTAGGGGCTCGTGAGGAAGCTGTCGTACTTGCCGGCCCGCAGCCTCCTCAGCACCTGACGAGCCTTGGTGTGAATGGACTTGTCATCGCTGCAGACGTTGCTGCCAGAAACCTATTGGAAGAAAGGGAAAATGGGGGAGTAGATGGTGTAAGAAGATCGAGCAATCGAAATGCGAACAAGCGAATCCTAATAAACCAAGATCTAGCATCCAACGATGGGAACGGTGTTGGATAATTAGGCACAATTTCCATGATTAATTCCAGAATATTAAACATGACAATACCAGCTAAATTTTAAATAGATTAGCCTATTATTTCTAACAAATGGTAGAAGAACCAAGGGAGGGGAGCAAACCCTAGTTACCTCCGACCATAGGTCGTCGATGCCGGTGTCATAGGGGTTCAGCGGAGCGATGTACTTATCTCAATCGTAGGTGCCCAAGAAGTGCGTGATCTGCTTGTGACCGGCGGGGGCCTCCTCGCCGGCGGCCACGGAGGCGACGATGGCCACCTTATCCTCCTCGGCCATCGCCGGCGCGGACGGGGTATTCTCGGGAGTTTGCGGATGCTGGTGGGACAGTGGAGAGGGTTGCGTGGGGACAGTGAGCGAGAGTGGGAGTGGGTGTGCGGAGAGGGGCTCTATAGCTAAGGTGGATAGAAGCAAGGCATGTTTCGTTGCACCACCGTGCAACGCGCTGCGCAGTCGACTGCACCGTGCACCGCGACACGCGCACGGTACGTCACTTTTTTTCCCGGGCCATGCATGACAGTTCTGTATTGAGCCGCATGCAAAGGGCGCACACGCAATTTCTATGTACGAAGTTTGACACGGCCCTAAAATTGGCGATTGAGAGCCGCTGCGTAAAAAATGGGATATGTCTTATTAAAATCAAGTGGCAATAAATTGCAACTTGACAATCGACGACCGTGCACTCGATGACGCATGCGTTGTGGCGTAGTAGTAGCAGTAGTAGGCTTTTCTGACTTGATTAAAGATGACATGACAGCTCGACGAATTTTTCCATGGACGGCATCTTGTTCCTTCTTGTAGAAGTCTCGCTGAGGGAGACGTCTGTGCTGTCTCGCGCTGTACTGTGAAGGGCACGACGTGTGCAACGATCATCGTTGGATCGCACGGCATCAACGGTTGGTGCGCATGATCCGCGTGACAGCTATGATAACCAATCAGGGAGTAGCAGACAGGGTGAGCACAGATTTTTCCTTCTACGAAAGATAGAGAGGTGGGGGGAAAAACTGAATAGTACCACATAAAACCAAGGGCGATACTGAGTAGTATAAAAGTGGAAAGTGAGTGTCTTGCACAATGAAATACATCCTGGCATACATCAAATTATGCCAAGATAGATCCACAAGAGTTCATTGGATGTGTGTTCTTCTCATAAACCACTCATAAACCACGTAAGGATCCACTAGAGTCATTGGATGTGTGTTCTTCTCACAAACCACATATCACCAGTGTCATTGCATGTGTGTTCTTCCCACAGACCACACATGGATCCACCGGTGTCATTTCATGTGTGTTCTTCTCACAAACCACACATGGATCCACCAGTGTCATCGCATGTCTGCTCTTTTCATGAACCACGGCTAGAGTCATTGCATGTGTGTTCTTCTCACAGACCACATATCACCGGTGTCATTGTATGTCTGCTCTTCCCATGAACCACAGCTAGAGTCATCGCATGCATGCTCTTTTCATGAACCACAGCTAGAGTCATCGGATGTGTGTTCTTCTTACAAACCATATCATGAACCACACCCAGTGTCATTGCATGTGTGTTCTTCTCACAAACCACACATGGATCCACCGGTGTCATTGCATGTCTGCTCTTCTCATTAACCACAGCTAGAGTCATTGCATGTCTGTTCTTTTCACAAACCACATATCAACAAAGTCATTTCATGTGTGTTCTTCCCATGAACCACACATGGATCCACCAGTGTCATTGCATGTGTGTTCTTCTCACAAACCACACATGGATCCACCCAGTGTCATCGCATGTGTGTTCTTCCCATGAACCACACATGGATCCACCAGTGTCATTGCATGTCTGCTCTTTTCATGAACCACAGCTAGAGTCATTGGATGTGTGTTCTTCTCACATACCACATATCACCAGTGGCATTGCATTGGTTTTCTTCCCAAAGAACACACATGGATCCACCAATGGCATTGCATGTGTGTTCTTCTCACAAACCATATCATGAACCACACCCAGTGTCATTGCATGTGTGTTCTTCTCACAGACCACACATGGATCCACCAGTGTCATTGCATGTGTGTTCTTCTCACAAACCATATCATGAACCACACCCAGTGTCATTGCATGTGTGTTCTTCCCATGAACCACACATGGATCCACCAGTGTCATTGCATGTGTGTTCTTCCCACAGACCACACATGGATCCACCAGTGTCATTGCATGTGTGTTATTCCCATGAACCACACATGGATCCACCAGTGTCATTGCATGTCTGCTCTTTTCATGAACCAAAGTTAGAGTCATTGGATGTGTGTTCTTCTCACAGACCACATATCACCAGTGTCATTGCATGTGTGTTCTTCCCAAAGACCACACATGGATCCACCAGTGTCATTGCATGTGTGTTCTTCTCACAAACCATATCATGAACCACACCCAGTGTCATTACATGTGTGTTCTTCTCACAGACCACACATGGATCCACCAGTGTCATTGCATGTGTGTTCTTCTCACAAACCATATCATGAACCAAACCTAGTGTCATTGCATGTGTGTTCTTCCCATGAACCACACATGGATCCACTAGTGTCATTGCATGTCTGCTCTTTTCATTAACCACAGCTAGAGTCATTGCATGTGTGTTTTTCTCACAAACCACATATCATCGGAGTCATTGCATGTGTGTACTTCCCAAAGACCACACATGGATCCACCAGTGTCATTGCATGTGTGTTGTTCCCACATACCACACATGGAACCACCAGTGTCGTTGCATGTGTGTTCTTCCCATGAACCACACATGGATCCACCGGTGTCCTTGCATGTGTGTTCTTCCCATGAACCACACATGGATCCACCGGTGTCATTGTATGTCTGCTCTTCCCATGAACCATAGCTAGAGTCATCGCATGCGTTCTCTTTTCATGAACCACAGCTAGAGTCATTTGATGTGTGTTCTTCTTACAAACCATATCATGAACCACACCCAGTGTCATTGCATGTGTGTTCTTCTCACAAACCACACATGGATCCACCGGTGTCATTGCATGTCTGCTCTTCTCATTAACCACAGCTAGAATCATTGCATGTCTGTTCTTTTCACAAACCACATATCACCCAGAGTCATTGCATGTGCGTTCTTCCCTTGAACCACACATGGATCCACTAGTGTCATTGCATGTGTGTTCTTCTCACAAACCACATATGGATCCACCCAGTGTCATCGCATGTGTGTTCTTCCCATGAACCACACATGGATCCACCAGTGTCATTGCATGTCTGCTCTTTTCATGAACCACAGCTAGAGTCATTGGATGTGTGTTCTTCTCACATACCACATATCACCAGTGTCATTGCATGTGTGTTATTCCCAAAGACCACACATGGATCCACCAGTGTCATTGCATGTGTGTTCTTCTCACAAACCATATCATGAACCACACCCTGTGTCATTGCATGTGTGTTCTTCTCACAGACCACACATGGATTGTCAACACCCGGATTTTTAATCCTAGATGCCCATTATGCCATACCTCGCAATCCCAGGATTACCATTTTTGCGAGACATAGCAGATTGGATATCACAGTACATCATCCATTACAAACCATACATAAGGTCTTACACAAATAAGGATCTCATGATCCAGTCTTGATACAACAAGCAGCGGAAATAAAAGATAAGCGTAGCGGTGGGGTCCATCTTCAAGGGCACAGGCAATGCTGACGAAGGCAGATAGTCCTAGTTATCATAGCCGTCTTGCTGGCCATCATCTTGATAGTCTCCTTCATAGTCTGCCATGATAATAGCCAGGGACAAAAGTCATGAGTACTCTTTAAGTACTCGCAAACTACCACTAACAAGTAGTATACTTCTAAGTTAAAGTGATAAATCTAAGTTTAACTATAAAGTTAAGTTTGAAACCTAAGATGAGTTCTGAAGCAAAGAAAGATAAAATAAAGCTCTAGAATCACTTAAGTTGGGAAGTTATTATCATAAAAAGAACCCTCTTGTGGTCAAATCAAGATTCATCATTCATTTCAGTTATTTGGAAAACATCTGACAACAAAACAGTATGGCCATTCCAACTGTCCATAACCATGGACGCGGCTATTCAAATAGTTTGACACTCTGCAGAGGTGGTACACTTTCACCACAAATTTCGATACATCTGTCAGGGATAACCCTGAATCATCATACTTGGTATGCAGATAATCAAACATAACCTTCCCTTTACACACCCTAGTATAAGCACCTCTCCTATGAGCATGGCCTCCCAACCATGACCATCTGTCATCTTGGGCACTGCATAGGTGGACATCATGAGAGGTAGCCTCAGCTCAAACCTCTCCCGCGAGGGTACTAATACTAATGCATATAAATTTCCTAAGCCTTACCCAATTCAGGTAGTGTGGTTGTATGGTAAATTTGGAATGGTATCGCATTCGAATCTAACCATAAGTTTTATAAAAAGGGTTAAGGCTCATGCCTCAACATTTTCATCATCATCAACCATTTGTGTTTCTCAACACATGTCAAAACATCTCAATAGAATGACTCATCATTCCAAGGTTTTCATAATTCATTTTCACCAAGTGTTCCCATCTAAAGTGACTCAAGTTTTTGATCTACTCTAAACTACTAAGTTAAGAGTGTTCACTAAGGTAGAAAAGATGGGTTCAATCTCATGCCATAGAATGACATCTAAAGGGTTCTAAATAGGTCAAGTTTTATACTCTTTATGCTACCTTCAAAACAAGTAAAAAACTTGGTGTAAACTAAGGGAGGTAAAACTGGTAAATAAGACTTGGGGTACTAATAGTCAAAGGAGTGTGATCAAAGCATGCCTAAGGCGTCTTTGTTAAACCATCTAGTTTGATCCTAGCTTGCTAAACACTGAACTTGCAAGTGTTAGCTTGCCAATAGTAGCTTGCCTTGGTTGGTGCAGTGGTTGAAGTTTTCTTCTTCTTCTTGGTAGAACTCCTCCTCCTCGTAGACTTGGTCGGTACTATCGTCTAGAAATACATACGGAGCACACAATCACCAAACAATACTTAACTAGGCTAAGTAGCATTCTAAGACACACATTTGATGATCTATTATCATCATAAGCATCACAAGTTTAATTCAAATAGTTTCTTCCTTTTTATTTTAGAAAAGTAATTTCTACACATTGAAAACATGTAACTAAGATTTAATATTCACCACTTAAAATATGGGATCATATTGACACATGTCATCACCACATATTTTAACATGTGGGAATGAGATTTAAAGGTTGGATCATAATTACTTTGGTGTAAGTTTATTATTTAATGATTTAAAGTGACTAGAAATGCCTATATAGAATTATTTTGGTACTAGTCCAAAGTCACTGCATGTAAACCTTAATATTATTACATATTTAGATAGATATGGTGAAATGTGATTTTTGAGAGTTGGAATCAACTCAAAACCTATCTTAGTTGATTTTACAAAAATGTTGCAAGTTGCAAAAGCTTCTGTTTTGTTATTTTTAGTAGGAGAGATCTATAACTCTAATTGAATTAAATACAACGGTCTTGGATAGATCATTTCAATACCTTTCAGACAAAATTGGTTTCATGCAATTTGGATTTGTAAAACTCCCAGAATTGAATTTTAAACTAGTGGACAAAAACTAGATTCAACTTAAAAAGAAAAAACCAAATTTGAACGGTTGGGCTAGCGCGGGAAAGAACATGGGCCAGCCCAGTGGCGCTCCGTGGCGTGGGGCTCAGCTGACAGGGGGGGCCCGCTGGTCAGTGGTTCTTAACACGCGAAACGGTACGCGCGCTGTGGGCCGTAGGATTAGAAGTGGGATCTACGGTTGAGAGTCGTCGTCGACGACGAACGGGTTGCCGGCGAGAGTTTGCCCTAGCGGCTCAGTGGGGGTCTACCGGAGACGTACCAGGGATCCAGCGACGACGGCGAGGCGGGCAAACGAACTAGAAGACGACAGCGAGGCGAGGCGCGGTTGCGGCGGAGCTTGGGGTGCCCTAAATTGCAGGCGCCCATATCCTCCTGCTGCGGCGGCTCCGGCTCCAATTCTAGCGAGGCAGAGCTCGAGCGGCGTCGTCTAGAGGTGGGTGAGGTTCAGTGAGAGGTGGGGAGTGAGTGGGTGTGGAGAAATGGTGCTGGGGAGGCTGGCTTATATAGACCCGACGGTGAGACCGAACGGTGTGGGCAGGCGACTCCGGCAAGAGCGGCACAGGGGGCTAGCAGCGTGGCTCGAGGTAGGGGTGGTGGCCTGTCTCCTGGTGGTGCTCTGAGGCTTAAAGGTGTGGCAAGGCGGGCTCTGTGCTGGTCGGGAGCGTCACGCTCTCTAGGC